>CAEFZY010060029.1:0-79555 GCA_903066815.1 Brachyrhaphis roseni | reverse complement strand
GTCAGTGTTTCAGCTGTTTTACAGTTTTCTGGAAGTTTGTTCCAAATTTGTGGTGCATAGATACTGAAAGCTGCTTCCCCTCGTTTGGTTCTGGTTCTGGGGATGCAGAGCAGACCAGAATCAGAAGACCTGAGAGGTCTGGACGGTTGATACAACAACAACAGATCATTAATGTATTGTGGTGCTAGGCCGTTCAGTGATTTATAAACTAACAACGATATTTTAAAGTCTATTCTTTGAGCTACAGGGAGCCAGTGGAGATATTTGCAAAGGGTCCAGAGGAAGACATTCCAGTGATGTACAAGACTTTATATTGGCCAAACATTTGAATAATACGACCTCCCTGTAGGGGACAACGTTAGATCTTTAGTTTCCAATCTCTTATAATCGCAAATGGTTCTCCAGCTGCAGGCAGCGGTGGAGGCAGAGTTCCAGGAAAAGTTCCAGCGTCTGCCCGGCGAGATCCGAGACTTCCTGCAGGACAGGAAGTTGGAGGGCAGAGGTCACAGCAAGTCCCGGCCATCGACTCCCCATGAAGCTCTTTCAGAGGAGGACTGAGCAGGAAAAATGTAGGAGGATGCAGAGGAGTTATGCAGGAAATTAAACTGTAGGAAACTGAGGCGCTTTACTGAGGAAGTAAATATTTATAAAGACTGTTAATTCTCTTTTTAATGGAAAAAACAATCTGACAGTTTTTTAAATTATTAGAAGCATGAACTGTGTTGTACTTCAGCATTTAATCAGATGTCATTTGGTCTTATGTTCTAACATTCTGACAACTTACTGCATGATATCTATCTATCTATCTATCTATCTATCTATCTATCTATCTATCTATCTATCTATCTATCTATCTATCTAATTATCTCATGCATCTTGCATATAGAACTGCTATGACTTTCATTGCCACTTACTCTTTACAAAGATTTTCTCCGTGCACAATCTTAGTTAATTTTTATTTTGGCACAAGCCGAAGCCAAGATTCACACAACCATTCTGATTGGTCAGTTTCCCAACAGTTTATAAGGACGTTTTTTAAAATATGTATAAGCAAACAATTTGTCAGGTTTTCTTGCCTATGCCTGAGAGAACCTGATGTTACTCATCATCATTAAATGCACACATAGAAAACTTACCAGAACCACAATGTATGTTTACTGAATACAGATTATATACTGCCATCTTTTAGTGTCATAAATTCATATCCTATGTATGAATGATTTTAACTGCATAAGGCATTTTTCCCCATAGAAACAGGAAGTATCTCGTTTCCACTAACAAATACGCAAAAAACTTTGTTGTAATTCTGTTGATGTTGAAAAAACACAATTTCGCAATTGTGGTGTTTTCACTAAATAAGAAACACAATTAAAATCACACATAAATAAGTCTGTTCATGCGATAAGTCATTAAAATAACACACACCACCATGATACTCCTGCTACTTCCTGTCATCTTCTTCTTCATGGTTTCTGCCGGTAGTAACATCCAGTTGTTGATAACATGACTTTTGATGTGAAAAAAGTGTTTTCATTGCAGGTTTGCAAAATACACTGACATAGATACAGCCGAAAAACCACCTCATCCTGGTACCAAATCTTATTGGGAGTTTTCAGCTATGTTGTGTAAAATGACTATTAAATCAATGAAATTCAGAATATGCCATGTTTTACTTCCTCAGAGCTCCTGCTACTTAACAATCATCAGGTCAGATGTTTGTTTCTTTGCAACTGCATGATGTTTTTTTCTTTAATGTGAAACCTCTCCAGACTAAACAGTTTGGTGACATGTGATATTAAATGTTATTTCATGATATTTGATTAAGAAGAACCACCATGAACCAGCTCGACTTCTTCTTTGTTGTAAAACTGTGTGCCAAATCCAGCCTGTTCCTCTTTGTACAGTGATTATTCGGAATAACGTCATTTTCCAGGTTTCCTTTTTGTTTCGAGTTTAGAAATCTAAAGCAAGTCTATGTGGAAGAGAAGATATGTTCAACAGATCTGTTGATCCTCTTTAGAAATGCGTCATCTCAGCTCTGCTTTGGTTCCACTGAGCATGCTTCCTTGTCCTGAGTTCCTCCACCTCTGGAATTATTTCTTGGTTTGATTGAGTGCTATTTAAAAGAAAGAATAAAATGTTTGATCTAAAAATTACTGACTTGTGACTTTTGCTGCTTAATCTCACAATAGTGGGCTCGTGAGGTGTATGTAGAATGTTTTCATCGTCAGTGGATGTTTACTGAAATCTGAAATTAAAAAGATGCTTTTGGCCCCCAGCCAACTGGCCAAAAGATGGCTCCAAAGCCAGATCGCTAATCCCAAATTTGTAGCCCAGCTCATTTTAATATTATTTTAGCAACTTGGAAAAGGGAAATTTTGACTGCTGAGCAGAAATGAACGCGCCATAATACGACGAAGATTTGACCATCTTGAAGTGGACTATGCCGCCCTCTAGTGTCCAAAAACAGCAAATTCTGTCTCAGTTGCATAATTGGATATGTCCTCCAAAAAAGGGAAGGTGGGTGTATGTTACCTTATCCCAAAGTGTAACATGTAGTTTCTACAGTATAAAGTTATGTTTTGTCTTTCAACAGTTTTAAAAGATATAGTTTCATCAAAAAATACAATAAATTGTTTTTTTTTGTTTTGTTTTTTTAGAAAAACATGATAAATTAAGATCTTTTGTGTATGCACAGGAAGCTGATTTCTCAAGGACAACTTTAGCTATTCTTGTTTTCTGGTACCAACTAATTTAGTTATTACGTTTTCTAGATATATAATTTTCACTCAAAATATTTGCATTAAAGTCACTCAACGAAATAGTTTATTTCTGAATTAAACCATTTAATTTGCTGAAAGTTATGTTCATAATTTTACTACGTTCCATTAAAAAGTCACTTTTTTGTGCATGGCCTTTAGAATTTATAAAATTTATAGAGCAATAGTTCTAGAAAATTTGGATTTTTAAAAATTAAATCAATATTTAGTTTTAAAAATCTATATATTTTTTAAAATTAAATATAATAAAGCTTTATTATGTTATAAAAATATATATTTTTTCATTTCAATTACTTTATTTTGGTTAATTGTTCACATCAAACACAGAAAACAACAAAAGAACAATAAACAAACCCATAGTTTACCAAAAAAGAAATAGGCCGAAGCAAAGCTTATTCTTGCCTACCCTAATCAGTTATTATTTTTTTAAGGGGAAAAATCCTTTAGCATGTAAGCTATTATTTTTCTTTCACAATGATTTTAAAATAAATTCATAATGAAATTTGCTGTTTTAACTCAATTTTTATATATATATATATAAAGGGTCAAAAGTGTAAATACTTTTGCAAGATATTGTACTAAGAATAGCACATTTTTAAATCCTCATGAACATTTTTCTTGCCTTAGCCTGTTATAATGGCTGTTTCTTCCTGTAGGCGGTGCCATTGAGTCATACTAAGCTCTGTGTCTCTTCCCGCTGAAGAAGAGAGCCAGCCTCCTTCAGCATCAGCACCAGTAGAGACGTCTTCTCTCCCCACTGCAGAATATCGGCCCGCTTTCAGACCCACCGAGCCATGGACAACACCGGCAAAGAGAAGGAGGCCATGCAGCTGATGGCCGAGGCCGACAAGAAGGTCAAAGCGTCGGGCTCGTTCCTGGGAGGAATGTTCGGGTAAAGGAAGCTCCCCCATCTGTTTACCAGCGTCTCATTTTAGGCGAAAGAGGGTGAGGGGAGGGGGGCTTTGTGCACAGAGGGGCCCTCCGTTCATTTTAATAAGATCTTCGTTACGAATCTGTTTAGATAACCTGAGCATATTAAGTTCGTTTGGTAGCAGTGTGTGTGTGTTTGGGAGGGGATAACGCTGCAGTTCCCGTGGTCATGATAATAGCTCAATGCGGATGGTGTCATGTGGAGGAGAGCGGGCTGGGATGGAGCGTGAGGCCGAGCTGAGGATGCAGGGAGGAAGAGGATGGTTCTTTTTTGTTTGTGTTTGAGGGAGGGGCGGATGTTTGCGACAGAAGAAAATGAATTTCTCATGAGCTCATCAAATGGATAACGACTGACAATCACGATTATTGGTTATTGATTTTTAGCTTTCTGAGGGTTCTTAAGATTTCCCAGAAATTCCTTTATTTTGCAGGAGAGATGGCTGGCATCAAATTAAGAGTATAATCTTGTTTTGATAATCATTTGATTCATTTATTGTTCAAAAAATGCTTTGAAAATAAAATAATTTAGACACATTTTGTCACTTAGCAACCACACACTTCAGTGTATTTTATTGGGATTTTATGTGACAGACTGACATAAAGTCAATGGGATGGCGCTAAATAAAGAACAAGAAGTAGGTTCACAACCAGAATTGCAGAGGAATTGTTTGGATCAAACCATTATCATGTGTCAGAATGGCCTAGTCAAAGTTCTGACCTATATCTAACTGAGAATCTGTAACAATAGTCCCTTCCTCCAGTCTGACTGCTTTCCAAAGAATCTTGGGCAATAATTTCAGTCTTTACATGTGCAACAATGGTGGAGACTATCATCAAACTATTAGCAGCTGTCATAGCAACAAAAGGTGGTATCACATATAACACAAAGAAAATCTTTTGAAATATACGCTGTACTGAGACACAATGTGATCAAGTTTAGCGGGTATGAACACCCGAACAAGGCTCGGCCTGTTGTGCCTGTCTAAAAAGGACTAATTTTTAAAGCATACACAGCTCTTTGCAACAAATTAATATGGATCTGATCAGTCTGCGATAACCTCAAGCTGCAAATTTTACAAAACACCAAATTTGTTTCCACGGCAACGTTATGGTCACAACTGCTAGAAGTGTCCAGAATGCAAAAAAGAGAAAAACAGACACGATTAAAACTTTGACAGATGCACAGGTTTTTGCTGTAATGAGGCACTGTCCTAGAAAGTTGTGAATTGGGTCACATCTGTATTTTCCATCTGAGCACAAAACATGTTTATTTAATGAGCTCTTGCTCAGAATTAAGAGGCTAATTCAGCCGTGGGAACAAGTGGATCTGTAAAATGTATGGCATTGCCAAAAATTAAGATAGTAAAGATGTGGAACAAAGAACGGTCTTGTATTCTTGAAGGAACATTTAAAAAAATCCAACTTTCAATTTGAATGGACTCTTTTCATTGAGTGGAGAAATCTGTTAAGAGAAAACTTTAACAAAAATCCTTGCTGGCACATTCATAAATACCTTTGTTGTCAGCATTTTGTACAACTTTCTTTTCCCGACAGGACAGCATTTTGTACAGTCAGACCATAGAGAGATGGGGGAGTTGTGCTTTTTCTCTTTCCACAATCTTTCTAGTCATTTTGTACATATAGAAAAGGAAACAGAAGGCAGATTGTGACAGTTATCGGTTATTTTGTTTCACAGCAGAGTAGATGACTACTGGGTGTCTGGTGCTCATTGTGTTCATCAGAGAAACAGCCTGGAGGGAGAAACTGTCTCTGTGATGGCTCTGTATTGCTGATTGGAAGGTAAAAGCCTAAACAGTCCAGGATGTGTGAGGTCTGAGGGAAGATGCTAGCTGTCCGTTTCCTGACTCTAGAGCTGTACAGGTCCTGGATGGAGAAAAGGTCAAACCTGGTGATCCTCTCTGAAGACCCGATTGCTTGATCCAGGTTTGTCCTATTGTGTTTTGTGGATGAGCAAAGCCACGCAGAGACAGATTGAATATTGGCAGTGTAGAAGATGACCAGCGGTCACTCTGTACTGCACTTCTTGAGTTGCTGCAGGTGTTACGGTTTCTGCTTCCAGACTGTGAGTGAGTGAGCACCCGTACTTTTAGGTCCAGAGTAAGGGTGGTCCTTAGGAATCACAAGTGTTGCAGCGGAGGTGAAGGACGCCTACACCTCCACTCCAGGCAGGCGGTGTGGGAGGTGTTCTCCACTGTCATCTCTACTATCTTGAGTGTGCTAAGCTCCAGGAGGATCCAGGTTCTGGCCCAACCAATCCATCTCCTGCCTGTAGGCTCGTCATTGACCAGGATCAGACGAGCTAAAGTCCACAAACACTATGCTGGCGTACGTCGCTGGGTGGTTGAGGTAGTGCAGAATATAATATAGTCCAAAGTTGAAGGCATCATCTATTGGCTAACTGCCAAGCAAACTGCAAGGGGCATGTGATGTCCTGCAGATGCTAACATCAGTTGCTCAAAGGATTTTATGACCACAAGCATCAGTTCAACAGGTCTGTATTCGTTTAATCCTGTTACCGTCCATTTTGGGGCGCGGGTTGATGGTGCAGTGCTTGAAGTAGGAGGGAACCTCACACAGCTTCAGAGACCTGCTGAAGATCTGAGTGAGGATGGGGGCAAGTTGGTCACCACTGGCTCTCAAGCAGAAAATGGAAATTCCTGGACTGTTAGCTTAGAAACTGTTCTTTAGCTTCTCACTGTAGCATCTCTTAGCTGCCTGGATCTCCTTGGTCAGTTTGTTCCTGGCCTGCTCATACAGGATCTAGTCCCTCCTGATGTTAGCCTCTTTGGTTTGGTTTGACACAGCTTTAGCTGATGTGAAGTGAATTATGGTTTATTGCAGTGGTGGACATCACTTACTAAAAAGTTAGATACACTAACTTAAACTTACTAATTAGCATTTGTTCCACTAAAGTACTACATCAACATGATATTTAGCTGAAACTAATGCACTAAACTCAGCCTTGTTGATACTTACCATGTGTCAATGACGCATCATGTGTCAGCTACAAATATACTGTATTACCCAAGTGATACTTGGTCAGGTTTAGGCTCCAGTTACCTCTTCATATAGGGACAAGTTGGAGCTTTATTTTTCTTAATACGTAGATAAAGTCAGACCACAAATCTGTGTGCAGACAAATACTACTAATACAGATGGTATATGGCTCATATCTCTACATATTAGGAGCTACTTTACTTCCTAATAGAACGAAAATGTTGCCTTGGCAAACAAAGTCTACTGGTTTGTGTGTTTTTGCTGGAGGGTCTGCTCATCCTCAGCTGTCCTCTGCAGTGAGACCTGCAGGCTCAGCTCTTTTTGGGGTTTTTTCCCCTCACTGGAGAACTTTGACACTAGCATGAATCAGCACAAGCATGTCAATTGTTTTCTCCCTTTAAAACTGCCTTTACAGTGTGATGTTAGCATAAAATGAGGTAATAATTGTGTTTTTTGTGGTCTGTTACAGGGGGAACCATAAGGTGGAGGACGCCTGCGAAATGTACGCGAGAGCGGCCAACATGTTTAAGATGGCAAAGAACTGGAGTGGTAGGTGACGGGCTACACAAAAAACAGCTAACAATCCATGTTAACAGCCGATGTGGAGCAGCAAATAATAGCTCATACTGAGTAAACTGTAGCTGATTAGATGTGCTTTTTGAACACCAAGTCTGAAAGTAACAGATTTCTATTAGTTTATGAGTTTAGTTGTGAACGTTCCAACTATTAACGTTGTGCGTTCAGCTGCAGGGAACGCATTCTGCCAGGCCGCCCGGCTCCACATGCAGCTTCAGAACAAACTGGACTCCGCCACGAGCTTCGTTGATGCCGGCAACGCCTACAAGAAGGCCGACCCGCAGGGTGAGAGCTGCCACAGCAGTGTGTTTGGGTTTCATCAAACAGAGAGGGTTTAGATGTTGGACAGAAAGTTTAAATTTATTCTCATCTGAGCAGAGGACTGTCTCCCACAACTTTAGTGGGAGACAGTCATTTTTATATATATATTTTATTTAAACAGGTTAGTTCCATTGACATCACAAATCATTTTTACAATTGTGACCTGTCTTATCTACATGGCCCGGGTCAGACAGCAAACTGGATTCTTACGGCTCTGTCAGGTGTTGTTGTAGAAGCTAACCCAGCTTCAAGCGCCTACACATCTTTCTCCTTGATCTGTCTGCTATGTTTCTTGGTCTTAATTAGGGATGAATTATGAATTATGAAATCAGTATGACGATATGTTGAGCAGTTCAGCTTGACAACAATAAATGGACGATAATCCCCAATTTACACTGCTTGTGTCTCCGCTTTGCCATGGAGCAGACTTCACAGTAATTATGCACATAGTACAGTCTATAAGAGGGGCATGAGCACAGTCTATCTATACACAGCTAGCACAGACAAAAACAACTTAAAAATATATATATAAAAATACCAAAATGGGTGCAGTCATAAGTTTCTGTGTCGGTTAACTTTGGGTTTATGCCCCAGGCTTTGTCTTAGTGATCGTGTTTGTCTGTTAATGTTCTCTAACAAACCTTTGAGGCCTTCACACAATAATTTGATTCAACCTGAGACTAGATTACACACACGTAGACTGTCTTTATCAAGTAGGTATCTTCTGAAGATAATAATTTGCACTTTATTTTATTAAGGCCCATCAGCCTAATCAAATAGTCTCACTAAATAGGGCGCTTGATCTGTTGTTACACCAAACTGAGCCGCAGTAGAACGTACCAATCCTGCACACAATGTTTGAAAAAATTTGGATTTTTCTAAAAACAAGTTAATTTTTGTGCCAAAGTAAAATAAATTTCACAAAACTTGCATGACTGAAATGGCTAAAAGAAGATACTACGGTTTTACAAAAAGACAGAGTCTGAGTTTGGCTGTAATTTATTATGCAAATGTAGTTTTACATTCCAGAAGGAAGCATTAGGATGTTTTCTACCATTCCCATCCCAGCATCATCAGTTACTGTCTTGTCATTTGACTCAAGTGCAGGTGTGTGACGCATTAAAATGGGTCGAAGTGTCGCTCAAGGAAAAGGGATATCTAGGTTTCTTCATGAGGTGCTTAATGAAGCACTGTAGCTTAGCAGGTTAACAGTCACAGAGGAAGCAAACTGAGATAAAAACAGTTAATTTTACTTAATAGACTCAGAAAGACTTCATAAGAGTTTCCTCTCCTTTCTACCCGTCTCTCTATCCAGAGGCCATCAACTGTCTAAACCAGGCCATTGACATCTACACTGACATGGTAAGCACTGATTAAGCCATTACATTCCTCTGTGTGGGACTCAGAGCTTTGAATAAAACATGATATGTGTGTGTTTGTGTTGTTGTAACAGGGCCGGTTTACCATCGCAGCCAAACATCATATCACCATAGCAGAGATTTATGAATCTGAGCTGGTGGATATTGAAAAGGTAAAATGTTATTTTTCTTCCTTCCTCATATAAACCTGATGTGACATTTGTATTAAGCGAACTAAATATGTATGTGTTTGTTCAGGCGATTGCTCACTATGAGCAGGCAGCAGATTATTACAAGGGAGAAGAGTCAAACAGGTAAACATGTTAATAATAAATGTCATATATACAGAACACACATGGCAAACACACACACACACACAGTGCCCTGGATTAGCATCTAGATATCTTGTTGTATACTGAGATTTTACAATGCTTTCATCAATAGAGTAAATCAATCAGGTAATGTCCAGTTCAACAGATGAGGAAGTGAATATATTCAGTGTTTCTCTAGTTTGGTCATTGCCTCCCTGTGCTATTCGGCTCCATTCAAATCTCCCTTCACAGCACAGTCTGGGCTTTCTCCCATTGGAGTAAATGTCTCTGTTAGAATTTCATCCTGGCCAATCAGCGAATAGAAGGAGAAGTTGTGAATAATGACATTGATTTGCTGCACTGTTTTAAAATTGTAGTCTGCTGGTAGTTTTAGCAATGATTTCGGCCAGTTCAACTCTATGAAGCTTACTGAGAAATGCGTGGATGGGTGTAAACAACCGTCCTCCACTGCAAAGAGATTTGAACGATGTGGCTGATAATGTCAATTCAATATTTGAAGGTGTGACCAACACACACCGAATGTCTTCATTTACTTCTTCCGAAATCATTCCTAAAACTACCGGCAGACTACAATTTTAAAACAGTCATGAATATAATCAGAGATTAAATATGTCATGGCCAAACGCTTGTGATTGGATAAAATTTTATGTAATTAAGAGAAATGGCCAAAGGATGACAGTGTTGGGTGAAAAATCTATCATGAGCATGGAGAGCAAGAGAAAGTGTTTAAATAGAATGTGGTGGTGCTCTGAATTCTTGAGAACCACAAGAATCCAGGTAGATATTCTTGATTCCTGGAACACCACCTCCCTGGTGGTTAGGATGCCTGAGTCACCTCAACTGGTACCTCTCCATGGGCAGATGCAGTCGCTCTACTCTGATGGAGCTTCTCATCCTATCTCTAAGAGAGAGCCTAGATTCCCTGTGGAGGAAACTCATCTCCACTTGTATCCACGATCTAGTTCTAGCAGTCACTTCCCAAAGATTAGGAAAGGAGCCTAGACTGACTGGCCAAGTCTTTCTTTATCTCAAATAACCAGTGCAGTCAATGCTCACATCACTGCCAGCAGTAGATGGCTTAATTTTATATAATCTATTCAAAAAGCTTTTACCTCTGGGGTAGTATTTCATATGAAAACTATCTCTGAAACAAATAGGTTGTCAGTGTTGCTTACACACTTCTACAGATCTATCACAGCAGTAGCTACTGAATAAAGATACAGTGATGAAGATTTCAGCACGATAGGCAGACTACTGTGTTCCACCGATGGAGCAACAAGTTCTCTTTATGTTTCAGCTCAGCTAACAAATGTCTTCTGAAGGTCGGACACTACAGCGCTCAACTGGAACAGTATCAGAAAGCCATCGAAATCTATGAACAGGTACCCCACAGGGAGCAGTTCTTCATCCGCTTTGGGATTGTAGTTATGTTCTGGTAGAATATAACTACTTACATGAAGATATAAAAAATGGAATATGTTTGTGTGTGTGCTTCAGGTTGCTATGAGCACTATGGACAATCCTCTGCTGAAGTACAATGCCAAAGAGTATTTCTTCAAAGCGTCATTGTGTCACTTCATAGTAGATGAACTTAATGCTAAGGTAACACACTTCTGTCCATGTTCGGTTGTTCCACTGCTTCGGCTGTAAAGTGTTCAGTGTTATCAGCTAGCTTACCTGAGTCTTGTGTTTTCCAGTTGGCCATAGAGAAGTATGAAGAGATGTTTCCAGCTTTCTCAGACTCAAGAGAGCTCAAACTGCTAAAGGTATGTTCCTTTCCTAATAAAAGGAAACATACCTAAACATTTTCAAAGTAAGCAACACGCTAAAGCTCTAAGCAAAACTGCTATTAGTGCATTAACGGATTAGTGCCCATCACTGGGAAAGCTTCTTTTTCCATGGTTGCATCGTATTTCACTGTGCTGTGAAAGTAACTTTCCAAATTTCGTTTTAACAGAAACTCCTTGAGGCCCACGAGGAACAGAACAGCGAGGCGTTCACAGAGGCCGTGAAGGAGTTTGACTCCGTGTCCCGTCTGGACCAGTGGCTGACCACAATGCTGCTCCGCATCAAAAAGACCATCCAGGGAGACGCTGGAGACTTAAAGTAGAGAAACATCAGAGAAGGGGAGGAAGACGCAGAGTAAAAAACCAGGATGGTGGAAAAAAGTGGCGGAAAAATGAATGGTGGCATTGAGAGAATTTACAAATGTACATATCAGTCTGCATGTGACCCCAGTCAAATTAGCACCCCCTTTAAATCACGTTAAAGCACCCTGTGTCCCCCATCCCACAGTATTGCTCCGTAACACTGGACAGAATTACACTAAAAGAGACAAAGTGGGAAGATAATGTGTGAGTGCAACAGAGAAAATGTGCGTGCGTGTCCACTCCAGTAGGATCAAATCTACTTTTTGATGAAGTGTGCATATATATATGATACTGAAAAATATAGAAATGCTATTTAAGAAATTGTTCATATTTATTGTCAATACTGAATATATTGTTTGTTATTGTGCTTGTCTGAATATTTTAGGTATCAGCCCTCTGTAATCTCCTCTTTTGTTGTCCTGGTGGCTTCACATCTGAGTTAGTAAAATCCCACCCTGTGATTGGTTGACTCTTGTGAGGGCGGAGCAGTTAATTAACAGCTAGTTTCTGTTGCTGCCTTCTTTGTGCATGTCTGCGTTGACGTAAATGTTCTGTGTTGTGCTATTATGTAAAAACCTGTGTGTAGCCGGATACATTTATGTGAAATCAGTAAATATGTACCTCAGATATTGAGCTGTAATAAAACATCATCACTCTACATGTCGGTATTTATTCAGCAGGCAGACGAAATTGACTGTATTTATTATGTAACAATGCACCTTTAGCCAGCACCTGTTCCCTGAATGTTGTATATTAGGAGTTCTTAAAGACTTGGCACCTGCTTTACTAAGTTCTGGATTTAACATAGTTCCTCATATAACATCTGTATTACAAATATATAGCTACATTTGGGTAGTAAAGAAAACAAACTCTGCACATCGATTTGAACACAAAATCTCCACAATAAAACGTGGTAGAATCATGGTGCTGGGATGTTTTTCTTCTCAGAAGTAAGAATTCTAGACAAAGATGATTTACAAACAGATGGAAATAAATAATTCAGATCAGTTCCATTTTTATATAGTACCAATTTACAATAAATATTACTTCAAGACATTTTAAAAGGGAAGACGACAACTTTGCCCACTTACAAAGTGTGGTGCAGGTACACCTTAGTTGTGAGACAGAATCTAAAAAAACATCCAGAATATTACATTATTTGATTTCTTACACTTAAAGTGCAATATTGCATGCCAGTCATTTTTTCCCCTGATATTCAATTTTATATGTACCTGTAGCTAATTCAATTTCCTTTTGGGATCAAAGTATTTTTTTAAATTGAAGCGATTGAAATGATACCAAAGAGAGGAGTTTTCCACATTTTTAAATACGTGAGATTAATTAATTTGTTGTAACTGCAGACCTTATAAAAACTGTTTTGCAATAAAACATTTTTTAAAATAATTTATTTAAAATATATATTTAAATAAGGTCTTTAATAAATTGGTAATAAGATATGTGATGAACCAAAATCGGTTAACCTTTTAAGTGAATGCTTTTACATGTCTAGTAGGTACCTAGTCTGTTCATAAAGTGCAACTTTGATAACTAAAATCATAGACATATAAGATTAAAATTACATGGGAACAAATATGCACGGAACAGTCGGACTTCTTTTCCCCGAACACTTTAAGAATTCTGCGACACTTCCGGTGCATGGCGGTTTCTCGTAGCATTCTGCATTTTGTTGGCTGTTAATTTTTATATCACAGGGTGACGTTCCTCGGCTCAGGACGTGTGAAGGGTTGATTATTCCAGTTGTTGAAGGGAAGCAAACGAGCGCGCCGTCAAGATGCCGCGAATTATGATAAAAGGAGGCGTTTGGCGCAACACCGAGGTACGTATTTACATGGTTAGCCTGAAGCTAACTGCTGTTACCCTGAACCAATGGCTAAAGTTAGCATGAAGCTAGACGTTAACATAACGGTATTCTGCTCAAATAGCAACTTTATTTTATTTGGGTCTATGCAATATAAAAAGTTTAGTTACTTGAGAGGCGTAGTTTATGTGATATTGACCAGGTAACTTGTTATCCAGCTGGTTAAAAGCGATAATGTCATTAGCAAAGAGAAATCCAGCCTGCAGCACTTGGCGGTGTTTCCTCTCGAGGAAAACTTCATAATATAGACAAATAGCTTTATAGATAAATATTTCAAAAAACTATGTTTGCGTATATATTCTTAAAATATATTATTCTTAAAATGTTTTATCATTTGCCATAACCTAAAATATTCAATATTGTAGAGTTTATTGGCTACCTTAAGTTTCAGGCAGCATTGAACACAGAAAAACAGTGGATTCATTCAGGCATTGTGACAGACTGCCTTTCTTAGTCCCCTTCAGATAATTTCCAATTTAATTATGTATTTTTGTATTGTATTTTTAATAATCTAGCCAATAAGAGGCACTTTTTTGTGTCAAATCCTCCGGGTTGCCAGATCTGATTGTGTTTCCAGCCCAAACGCAACGTCAACCAGCTCAAATCTCACATTTGTGCATATGTACACGTTCTAAACATTTTAAAAATAAATGAACTTTTCTGCAACACGATAACCATTTTCATTCTAATGTATGTATAGAAACTTCAAAGATGTTTTTTCAAGTCCAACCTATTAGAAGCCCAACTGGGTGGAAACCTGACTAATCTGGCAACGCTCCACATCAAAGCATAGTTTTGCAATCTAGAAATTATTTATTTTTTTTATTCATCTTACATGTCACAATTAACTTTATTTGTGATTGTGCTGGAAATGGAAGTTAATTTGACTGACTATTTGTGTTTGTAGGATGAAATCCTCAAGGCGGCGGTGATGAAATATGGGAAGAATCAGTGGTCGCGTATCGCCTCGCTGCTCCATCGAAAGTCTGCCAAACAGTGCAAGGCCCGATGGTGAGTCCTGACAGACGCATGAATGACTAAAAGATGCACTTTAATCATGTTTTACTGTAGGTCGGTGTTACCAGCATTCTTCAGTGGCGCTGACTTGTTTAAATCTGAATCGTAAAGCCTGGCTTTGCTTCTTCCTGTAGGTACGAGTGGCTGGATCCCAGCATCAAGAAGACAGAATGGTCCAGAGAGGAAGAGGAGAAGCTGCTTCACCTGGCCAAGCTGATGCCCACTCAGTGGAGGACCATCGCTCCCATCATTGGCCGCACCGCTGCCCAGTGTCTGGAGCATTACGAATACCTGCTGTACGACTTTTTTTTACACATTTTTACGCTAAATTCAAACCAAATCAGACTACCTGTGGCTTGGAATATTCTATCCATCACAATCAAGATGAATGTGGGTCATAGGTGTGATTTTGTGTTTGTTCAGAGACAAAGCCGCCCAGAGGGAGAATGAGGAAGAGGTGGGAGACGATCCCCGAAAGTTAAAACCAGGAGAGATCGATCCGAATCCCGAGACCAAACCTGCCAGGCCCGACCCGGTGGACATGGACGAAGGTGGCCGACGCTCAGGGATTGGACCTGCTCTGGTAGCTGGCTCGGCCTGTTAATGTCTGTCTGTATTTCTGGTTGCAGATGAGCTGGAGATGCTGTCAGAGGCCAGAGCTCGTCTGGCCAACACTCAGGGCAAAAAAGCGAAGAGAAAAGCCAGAGAGAAACAGCTGGAGGAAGCCAGGTTCAAACATCTTTGTGTTTTCAGTTATTAAATAAACTCACAGCTGAAGGATTTGAGTCTCAAGAGAATTTCTAAAAAACAAAAAAATTTATTTTCTCTTTGACTGTAGACGATTGGCTGCTCTGCAGAAACGCAGGGAGCTGAGAGCGGCGGGTATCAACGTCCAAAAGAAGAGGAAGAAGAAGAGAGGAGTGGACTACAATGCTGAAATCCCCTTTGAGAAAAAACCTGCATCGGTATTTGATCATGGATTAGCAGAACATGCTGATTCATACATTCACAATGAGGAAGAGGTGAGACGATGAAACAAGCTCATTGGTTTATTTTTGTTTACACAGGGTTTCTATGACACCAGCATGGAGCAATACGATGCTCTGGAACCGAACTTTAAACGGCTCAGACAGCAGCACCTGGACGGAGAACTCCGCAGGTCAGTAACATTCAAATTTGTCCTCACGCATCAGTTGAAGCGTTTACAGATAAAAACAAATGTGTGGTTGGTTGTAGTGAACGGGAGGAGAGGGATAGGAAGAAGGATAAACAGAAGATCAAGAAAAAGAAAGAGAGTGATCTGCCATCTGCCATCCTGCAGACCAGCGGAGTGGCCGAGTTCACCAAGAAACGCTCCAAACTGGTCCTACCTGCACCACAGGTACCCGCTGCCAGAGCAGGACATCGTCACACGGTGGCATGCAGTGCATTACTGGAGATCATTATGCTGAATGATCTTTATTATATTCTAAACAAACCGCTTCAGTTGCTTCATCCGTCTGCACTCTTAGATCAGTGATGCTGAGTTGGAGGAGGTGGTGAAAATGGGCGTGGCCAGCGAGGTGGCTCGTCAGGCGGCTGAGGAGAGCGAAGGCGGGAACTCGGCCTCCTCCACCCTGCTGTCAGAGTACAGCGTCACCAACAACATGAGCACAGGACTCCGCACCCCTCGGACCCCTGCTGCCCAGGACAGGATACTGCAGGTGAATCACGGAGCTTTTACTCCCTGTCATTGTTTGTTTGTGTGCCTCTTGTTGCCATAGAAACAAATCCTTACCTACAAGGACTGACGGAAAAAATAAAAGCACAATTAGAGTTCTTATTTCTTTAATAGATCTATAATATTTGTCTCATTTGTAGTTTGCTTGTTTTGTTTCAGTAGAATGTGTGTCATATTTTCAGTGCATAACTGGACTGTTGTGTGTGTTTTCTCTGTCAGGAAGCACAGAACCTGATGGCTCTGACCAACATCGACACGCCCCTGAAGGGAGGCCTCAACACGCCGCTGCACGAGAGCGACTTCAGCGGCGTGACGCCCCAGAGACAGCAGGTCCAGACGCCCAACACCGTGCTCAGCACACCGTTCAGGTAGTGGCAGCCATCACACAGCAACTAGTGTGTCCTGGTATCTGACAGCACACACAGCTGCCTAATGACACTAAGAAAGAGTCAATCCAACCACAAATCACTTAAGAGTCATTTTGTCTTCAACTTGAACATCTCGTCTCTTGAATATTCCCATCCAAACTGAAGTACGGCGTCACATTCCTGCCAAAAACCCAAAGGAGTTTATTAAGCAATCGCTCAGAGAGTAAACTTTAATTATATAAAGAACACTTCATACTGGAACTGTAAGATATTTTAAATATCCAAAATAAAAACCAACCCGGAACTGTAAATTAAATATATTAAGAAGTATCTGTGAACAACATTGCCCTTAAAAGAATATTAGTCACCAGAATTTTAATGATCAAGATCATTTTAATTTATCATGCAATTAATTGCTGATTGCGAAAGGTTTTGCAGTAACTCTTACGAGTGATTTGATTGGCCGAACTTTCAGCTCAGTCAGTCAGCACAGAACTCTGTCCATCTCTGTGCTACAGTTCCCAGCAGCTCCTAATGGTATACTTCACTTTAAAGACGATGGCAGTTTAGAAGCAGAATCTAAACTGTCGACTCGTTATTTTTGCTTCATGTAAATGTTGAGAAATGGCAGAAAAGTTTTTCACGTCTCATTTGTGTTCTTCTCATGAACTCGACATCCTGGCCTTCATGGTTCCTTTTGCTCCTCCAGAACCCCCGGACCGGGCCAGGCCTCTGACGGGATGACCCCTCTGGCGGGGGGGATGACCCCTCGGGCTACTCCGGGGTTGACCCCTGGCCGCACGCCTCTGAGGGACAAACTGAACATCAACACAGAGGACCAGCTGGCAGACCCGGCGTACGCCAAACATGTGGTAAAAAAACCCAGACAAAACATGGAAATAAAACCACACTCAACTGAAACAGCAAATAAAATGAATCATGAAGTCTCTAAACAAAATGATCAAGATCATTTTAATTTATATAATTATGATAAATTAATAATTGATTAATTGCTTATTGAATCTGGCTTATTTGCAAAATATGAATGACTTCTAGGGGTGTGAATACTTTAGCATGTGTCAGTGATTGATTTAATTTGTCCACAGTAGGAAGTTTATTTGTTGGGAAAAACAACATGGAGACTGAAGGTTGTATGTTTACTCGTTACAGCAGAAGGAAAGCCTGCAGCAGCTGAGACAAGGCCTGATGTCACTTCCTGTCCCCAAGAACGACTTTGAGATCGTTCTTCCTGAGAACGCAGAGAAAGAACTGGAAGAGACGGAGATGGAGAGCGGATTCGTAGAAGACTCTGCGGACATAGAGGCTCGCAAGCAGGTATGCTGCAAAAACACACAAAGGATTTGATGAAATTCAGATTCTTGACTCTGTTTTATTAAAATCTGGCGATTTGTTTCATCAGGCTCAACGGGACGCAGAAAGAGAGAAGGAGCTGAAACTTCGGCACAAACCTGTTCAGAGGAACCTCCCCAGGCCGACTGAGGTTCAGTTTGATTAGTTATTTAAATGACCGATTAGTGAAGGTTTAGTTTTATCTTTGTAAGCTGCGTTTGCATTATAAATGTGCACAAATCTTTGTTGATATTGTGCTAATGTAAAAAAAAACAACACAATTTCGCAATTAGAGTTTCTAATAAATAACGACAGCTGCACATTGTCTGCAAAAAAACAAAGAAAAAACAATCCATCATCCTCCTACCACTTCCTGTCGTCTTCTTTGTCTTTTCTGCCAGTAGTAACACCTAGTTGTTGATCATGTAACTCGTGTTTCCATTGTACTTTTGTGAGATACATCTATTTTCAAAAGACCCATTGTAGCGCCAAAACTTTTTAATGAAAAACTTGTTTTTTTCAAAATTGACGTATTTCCATTAAGCAAATTTATTTTCATAATTTCAGTTTGCGTCATTCTACAGTTAATAGAAACTCAGCTACAGATGCTGGCGTGTGAACCTAGATCTGTTTACGGTGCAGGTTAACGAGTCGGTGCTCCGCCCTGCGTCCATGGAGCCGCTCACCGACCTGCAGGTGGCCGAGGAGCTCATCAAACAGGAAATGATCACCATGCTGCACCACGACTGCCTGCACCACCCCTCATCTAGCGCGGTCACTCAGCTGCAGCGCGGCAAAACCAAGGGACCCACCTCTACGTCCAACAACGCCTCACACATCTCTTACCTGGAAACCCACTCCTACAAGCCCATCAGCACGGAGGAGATGGAACAGGTCATTCACACCACTGTCTGCAGATGTTCAGTCCAACTCATTTAAAGCTCATTTAAATTGATGCTGCACATGTTGATGAACAGGCTAAAGCGATCCTGACTGCAGAGATGGAGGTGGTGAAGGCAGGAATGGGCCACGGGGATCTCAGCATGGAGGCCTACACCCAGGTGTGGGAGGAATGCTACGGACAGGTAAGAACCCGTGATTACAGCAGCACTTGGCAAATAAAATGTTGGTGGATTCATGCTCTAGATCAGGTCTTCAATGTGAGGGGCTTCAATTTTTTTTTTATTTTTTGCCTTTAAATACACATTAACATGAGTAACAAATAGTTAAATTGAGACAAGCAAGGGTGTGATCACATGGTTTTGTTGTATTGGTAATTTAACGTTTTAACAGAATTAAAAGGCAGTTAAAATATATTTTGAATTTGGATGTAATACCGAATTACACCTCAGGGTGGCGGTGTTTGGGTAAAATGGTTTTGCCTAGCAGCGCAGTTAGCTGAATTTCAAGAATGTTTTAAATTTAAAATACAAAACAGCATTATTTGTATTGAGTTCACAGTAATATGACATGCTTTTGTGTAAAAAAAAAAAAAAAAAAAAAAAGTGTATATACAGATATAGTTAATTGGGGGTCTTTAAAACATTTAAGACTACTGCTCTAGATTCTTCACCCTGACTCAGTTTCATTGTTCTAAAGTTTTAGAGCAGTAAAACATGTTCGTCCTGATGCTCAGGTGCTGTATCTGGCTGGTCAGAACCGGTACACTCGAGCTAACCTGGCATCAAAGAAAGATCGAATCGAAAGTCTGGAGAAGAAACTAGAGGTAAGGTGGAGAACATTTTGAGGAGTCTTGTTGGTTTTCTTTTATTCTATGCTGCTGTGTATGCGAGTTCTGATCCAGACACTGACGTCCCAGTACTTGTGAACCCTCCAGGTGAACCGAGGCCACATGACAGCAGAGGCTCGTAGAGCAGCTAAACTGGAGAAGAAGCTGAAAATTCTGCTGGGAGGTTTCCAGTCCAGAGCGCTGGGCCTCCTTAAGCAGCACAATGAACTCTGGGAGCAGGTACTGACACAGAATTTTCACCAGCAGATTGTTGGTGTTAGGGTGACACAGTATGTAGTTTGCAGGAATGTAATGTCTGTGTTGTCCACTAGGTGGAGCAAGCAGCCACAGAGCTGCAGACTTTCAATCAGCTGAAGCAACAAGAGGATCTGGCCATTCCTAGGAGACAAGCAGTAATACATTAAACACTTTCAGTGATTTTGGTTTTTCAATTAGTTGTAGAAAGTGAAGGTTAGAGCTACATAATTACTAAGATGTAGTTACTAATAATTACTAAGATGACACCTGCTGTGTTTGTCAGGCTCTGCGGGAGGATGTGGACCGGCAGATGGAGAGAGAGAAAGAACTTCAGCAGAGATATGGAGAGCTGCTGATGGAGAGGGAGTCTCTGCTCAGCGGCACGCAGAAGTTCTGAGCAACACGTTCAATCTGAAACCAACCATAGGGACTCTGATGTAGAACATAACCTTCCACATCGTCGTATTGAACAGTGTTTTTTTTTTGTTTTTGTTTTTTTCTGATCATCACTTCAAACCGTTGAGAAGCTCTGCCTCTATGTGCTGATGTTGCTGTGATGCCCCAAGCTGCGTTTTGAGCATGTTTAATAGTCGTCATCTCTGTACCAGTGACCAATAAAGTTTTTCATCAATCAAACCCATAAGTCCTTGTATGCATGTTTAAGTCTTTATTACTAAAAATGAACCAAACGACAAGAAAATGGATATAAACTCTGATGCTTCAGCAGGTGAGGAAAGCCATCCCACTCCTCCTGTACGCACTCTGAAAAAAAGAGAGGTGGGTCACCATAGGGTCAAAGTTCACACAACCTGAATGGTTAAAGTTAAAAATATTAGTCAAATATCACAACTGACAGCTGTTAGTTTTCTACGACCCTCAATCTACTTGCAGTTTTCTGACCAATCACAGATCTTTACCATTACTTAGAATACTCGCTAAATAAAGCAACAAAGTCAGTAGGCTGACTGTTAACAGCACGACAAAGTGGATGGGTCACTACAGCCCTCTAGGCGGAGCAAAAGGTTCACACTAGTTGTGTTTCCATTACAAATGTGAAAAAAACTTTGCTATTCTGCTAATGTTATAAACAATTTCACTATTGTGGTGTTTCCATTAAATAAAATTTATAAGTTTGTTCATGGTATAACATAAAAACATGCTACACCATCATCCTACCACTTCCTGTTGTCTTTCCACCCATTAACACCCAGTTCATCACAAGTTTTTTGCATGACTTGTGTGATGCAAAAAATAATTTCAGTAGGTCAGAAAAACATCTAGTGCAAAAACTTTTTAAAAGTTTTTTTTCTTAATTGGTGTGTTTCCAACTAACAAATTCATTTTTTTGTAATTCCAATTTGCGCAATTTTAAGGTCAATAGAAACTCAGCTGGTGGCTGATGTTCAGACCTCTGTGATCTGATCTTGTAACATGACAAATCATAAGATAAGTTTCTCATGTAAATATCAGCCAATCAACCAAAATTAAGGAAATCTGGGAGAATTTATCGGTGAGCCCCTGCCACAAATGTAAAGTACATTTGTAAATGTAATTTAAACCTAATTCACATTAGGTTTAAATGTCCACTATCACCACCAAAATGAAGTGTGTATGTAGATTTTCATGACTAAATCCAAAGAATCTATCAAAAACAAGAAGCCAGTCCAATGTTTTAAAAGGTTCAACCTTAAGTTACACATCACTAGCTGTGTTTCTATTATAAATATGCGAACACCTTTGCCAATATTCTGATAAAGTCAACAAAACCCCCACAATTTCCAATTGTGGTGTTTTCATTGATAAGTCACACGCCATCATTGTCCAACTGCTTCCTGTCTTCTTCCTGATTTGGGCCAGTAGTAACATCTGGTTGTTTATCACGTGACTCATGTGATGCAAAAAAAAGTGTTTCCGTTGCAGTCATGCAAAATACAATAATTTTGATACAGCTGAAAAACCGCCTCGTTCTAGCGCTAAAATTATATTGAACTATCTGAGCTTTTTCAAAATTGCTATGTTTCCATAAAGCAAATTTATTTTCTAAATTTGAATTGGTACAATAAAAACACAGGTAGTGTTTTTTGCAGTGTGCCCACTGTGTGTCTGTAGTTGTATCGTCTGATGGCCTCTCTGATGTGACACGGCTGGATGGCTCCACTAGGGGGCTCCACTGTGGCCGGAGAGCTCTGAAACACACAGTACTCGTTTGAGCAGCCTAGAAAATAAAAAGATGCCCCAAACGAAGAACACAGAACACAAGCCTGCAGCCGGACACCTTTTTCCGTTTCCTCTGTCTGGCTCGGCTGTCCATGCTGCCGTTTCCTTGTAGGAGGGGCTTCGATGAGTAGGAGGAGCCTGGAGTGGATGGGGGCGTGGCTTCAGGGGAATCTGGATCTTTCTTCACCTGCAGCCACACATTTTACTGAGTGAAATAAACGAGAAAGAGACTTCCTGAGTGAACCGAGTGGATGCGGTGTTATGATGTGTGTACCTCGGTGTGTGTGTTGTAGTGGATGTAGCTGGCTGAGATCACATGGCTGACAGGATTAGTCTTCACCGTCATCTCCTGCTTCACTAGCAGAGACAAATCTACAATCTGGGGAGCAAAACAGGAACATGTCGCAACCAAACTGCTGCTGTAGTTTTCATCCAGCTCATCTAGACATCAGTTTGTAGGTATTTACCTGTGCCACCGTCTCATAGGCCAGGTAGGAGAGGATCTCCGTGGCAATGCTGTTGGGTTTCAGCTCCAGGCTGCTGCAGTCCAGCCAGTCCCGAAACTTTGAAGCTTTCTTGGCTGTTGTAGCATTAAGATAATAAAGAATGGACGGTTGGACCACATAATGCAATGATGTTCAACAGTAACATGTTCTGCATGAAAGAAATCCATTATTAGATAGCACTGCTAATCTTCCTCTTTTGCCTTTGCTACTCCTCTTTTAATCTAAGCTTTTATTATTTATTTGAGCTTTGAAATTCTAAGCAGCTGATAACTGGACGGGAAACAATACGTTATTGTCATGGTTATGCATCCTAACTGAAATTTTACTTCTATAAATTCAATATTTAAGAGAGACAGAAACGGTGGAGCAGAAAAACATTTCCAGCATGGCCCCCAAACATGCAAATGTGAAAAAATGTTTTTCTTCACATAAATAACATAAATTTACTCAAAATCGAGGATGGAGTCAAAGATGTATGAACGCAAAATTTATGCCACTCCAATAAGACATTAGCTTTTTTCAAGGCTCTTTACCAGGGTGCCAATAAGTGTGGAGGGTACATTATAAATATCCAGATATTTCTTTTTTTCATTATTAGCGAATCAGATGTTTTCACAATTTAGGTTTTGTTTTGTGTGTTTTGTTTTTAAATTGCTTTGTTTAGTTTTTAATTTATTATTAGAATGTAAATATTTATATTAAAAAAAAAAAAAAAAGCTAAAAATGCCACTTGAGTTCCAGGTAAAACATACTTAGATGATTATTTTTAACTTTGATACAAAATGTAGAAATCTTTTATACAGTTTTACTGCTCTGAGTTTGTTCTTTCAGCCATTGTTTTTTATGAGTCAGTATACTCCAGTCAACAATTAATTACTTGATGATTATTCCAATAATCGACTCCTCAAGACTAATTGTTTCAGCCCTGACTCTAACCCTTCATCAAAGTGTGAAAGTATCAGAAAAGCAGTTTGAACTGACCGAAGCTCAGCTGGCGGCTCTCACAGAACTCTGTGTACTGAGCCGGATCCATGTTTCGAGTGTGTCGCTCCAAACGCTGAATATTCACACACACACAGCAAACACAGTGTCATCATCTTTATGTTACAGAAACACTGATTATATCAAGGTGACCTCTGACCTCCATCCTCTCCTGTTTGACTGGGTCAACTTCCTGTTTCTCAGCCAATGAAAGGAATTCTCCAGTTTGGTCCATCCATCCCAGGAAGTCCTGGGCCAGGCGCTGCCGGCGCTGGTTCCCCCCAGCAGCCAGACCTCCTGAGCAGCAAACAGACTGAGTGAATCAAAGATTAATATCAAAGCTAGTCATGTGATCAAGGATGTATGGTTTTGTTTACCTGGCTCCTGCTGCACATCTTCTTCCTCTAGATTTTTTAATAGTTTGGATTTGTAGTCTCTAAACTGAAGATATTTTAACACTCGCACCAGCTTCCTCTGGTCAACACACATTCAGACAAAAACAGTCAAAAAAAACCGGAGAGCTTTACTCTACAAGGTCACTTTTAAAGGGACAGTATGAGGTATTTTTCAGACACAAAGTTACATTTTATTGCACAATCAAATAACTATGTCACCTTCAGTTGTCATAAAAATGCTCAAAGTATGACTTTAAAAAAAGTTACATTCTAATTTAACGCCTCGAAAATGGGCCTCTGTCTCTTTAAAAACTTCTTTTTCTGAAACTCCACCTTCAGGAAGTCATCACAACATGGCTTCTCTATTAACCCTTTAACAACAGTTTTATCAATGTTTCACTGAGAAGTAGCTCAGCTCATACAGGTGTTTGCTAATTGCTGCTGGTTAGTTTGAAGGAGTGGAACCTTGGAAACTGCTGCTCTGAGGAGGAGATGTGCCTCCAATGCGAGGCTACGTCCACCCATGCCTTTTGCACAGCTGAATGGTTGCCACGGAGATTAAATTCGATTGTCAAACATACATGAAAGAATTGAGGCAACACTCTAGGCATATTTTTGGTGAGGGGATAACATTAGAACATGATGTAAAGACCAAAAATGTTGATTTTATACAAGCACTGGCCCTTTAAAACACATTGTTTCAAGAGATGAGCATTTCCTCTACCTTGTCTCTCCTCATTAGGAACAGGATGTCCTCAGCTGAAATGACCCTTGAACCTCGAAGAGCAGCGCCCTCACAGGCCTGATGCAGCTGTTTCACAAATTAAAACCATCAATTAATTTTTTATTATTATTAAAAAACGTTGTGGTGTCTTTGGTGTTACCATGTTGATGAGCTGTGTGTGTACGATGTCCTCTACGAGGGCTGCCGTTTCATACAGAGGCCTGCGGGTGTCTCCCAGAGCAAACCTGAAACGCAACAAAGTGTCGGTTCTCTGAAGCAGAAGAATATATTTTATTGTTTGTAGAACATTTTTGTCATGGAGACAGAAGTTTGTCTATTGTTTACGAAGCAGTCATAAAACAATCTTCCTGTCAGTGGAGACAATTCAGAGAAATGATTAAAGTCTAAAAGCCACTTCTCTTTTTCTTGTTTTTGATCAAATTTTACAAGTACATTGCTTTTTTTAATCATCAATAATAACTCAAACATGAAAGATTGTATTGAAATGATCATAACAGGGAGATTTTTGTGAAACAGGGTCTGCAAATCTTACCAGGTCCTAAAAGATAAATAGAGTCATTCAGGTCTGTGTTTTTAGAAGACAGGAGTACAGTCTCTAATGTTAAGGGCACCCAAGTCTGTTTTTGAGTCAAGGTTTAATTTAATAGGAATGCAGAAAACTGGTTAATTAATGGGAAATCTCTTTCTTTGTCACATCTAACATTTTATTTGTCTGTGAAAATATCACCCTAAAAACAAAACAGTGTCCCTCTGCTTCAGCTGCTGGAGCTCAGATACCAGATTTGCCAGGAGTCACACAAAACTAGAGCAGAATGATATTGGAAAATCTTATGATGGCAATAATATTAGTAAATAATGAGAAGACCGTACCAGTTGTGATATACATGCCTTTCCTCTCTTTCTCATCTGTGCTTCCAGTTCCTCTGTGACATCGTTAGTGTGATAATCTGCTGTCCTGAGACTTTGCCCATCTGGCTAAACATTACATTAGAATGTAAAATGAAAATTCAGACTACTGGGAATACATTAGCCAACAATTATTGAACCCCAAGAAGTCCTTTGCGATATGAATATTGTTCACACTGGCATTGCGATGCAACGTATTTGTGCTATATTGGGCAGCCCTGCAAACAGTCATAACCTCTAGCTGGTTCTCCTCCAGCTCCGTCCATCTTCCCAACAGTGTCTCTGCACCAGGCTCTACACTAAACAGCAAAAAATGATCAAAATTATGTTTGCTTTGCTACCTTGTTGTACTATTAACATGGTGACGTGAAGAGGTCTAAGGGATATGATTCTTTTTGCAAGGCCAACATTTCATCGTCATCCACAACCTGAACAGAAGCTCAACACAAACATAAAGGGATGGAAATTCCAAAATGGACTAAATAGCCTCTTATTCCCTGTTAGATCAGCACAAACATTAATAAATTATTATTTTTTCCAGAAATAAAAGACTATGTTCTTCCAGCTGATTTCTGATTATGTTCCTCTATCAGGCTGCATTCGTTCCCAGCCTGAATAGTTTTGTGCCGTTTTCCTTTCAGCCGTGGCAGTTCTGATTGAATTATGTTCAGGACACCATTTGCATGGACAAACAAATTAAAAAAGTGCAACAATGGATTCTCCTCAAAGTCTCAGCTTGGACAAAAACAGAGCTTTGCAAATATTCCCACACACACTCAGGGTCGAAAGGCCACACACACATAGTTTGACCACAATTTGGTCAAACCTCAATTTGCATCCAGATAGCCCACTTCCATTCTGACAGACCAACCTGAAGCCACATCCTCAACCTCTTTCCTTCTCCCAATCAACCCCCCATCACTTACACACCTGACAGTCACCCCTTTGCCCCCCCCAGACTGCTGTGTCCCCTCTCTGATTGGCTGGGTGTGGGAGTCAGTCACCCAGGTGAGATCAGTTCTGGTTTGGGGTTGCGGACGGCTCTGGCCTCAGGTTCCATCGCCGGCTCCAGGCAGAGGGAGCGTTTCAGGTTTTGGGGTTTATTTGGGTTTATTTGAGTTTGGGCCTCTCTGACCACCAGAACCACTCTGCTGCAAACACCAGGTGAGCGCCTGCATATACACTCTATATCATTTATTAAGAAGAAAGCGCAGGCAAAGCAAACATTTATTTATAATATTTATAATGTTTACACACAAAAAAAACATTTTATTTGCACAAGATAAGGTAGAGCAGATAAAAAGTGTAAATTAAGAAAATGTGTTATTAGAATATTAAATTTAACGAACTAAATCTCTAATTTTTTCACCTAAATCTAAAATAAACCGTACAATATGTTTCAATTTTCCTTTTGTTTACTTCTGAAAATATCAGAACCTGCTCAACAAACTGTATTTTCTTCTTCATTGTTTGTGCTTGTTGAGTAATAGTTAAATTGAAGGACATATGTAAAAGGATCTAAGATTTAGATAAAGTAAAACATTGTGTTTGCTACATAGAATTGGATATGTTTATTGAGAATGTATTACTTGAACTATTGACATACATAACTGACACATTTGTTTCTCTACTTTACACACATTTATACACGACAGGGTTTCTGCAAATTTCACTGAATCAAATTTAAGATATTTTAAGACCATTATGAATGACATTTAAGACCTGTACCATGACAGAAATGCATAAAGGAAAATTGCATATTTTGCAATGTTCTTTACAGCTGTAAGCAGCACAGTGCCCAGTGAGCCACTGGCAACAATGAACGCCATCCAGACAACTGCCCATAAATTTGCTCTTATTCATAAAACGTAACAACCTATTTAGCTATCAAAGGTTTAATAGCAGCTAGTTAGCGGTAGCCTCAACTGAGTCGAGTCACACAATGCAATGAAAATAGTGCTGCCACAGCAAAATTTAAGATTTGTGATTAATGTATTTAAGGGCAACTTTTTTTTTCTTTTAAAATTAACTTAAGATTTTGTAAGGCCTTAATTTTAGGTACCCAAACATAAGACTTTTTCAGGATGAGCAGAAAGCCTGGTTTAAACTAAAGATGAAGAAAAAGTTTCAAATACAAACATATTCATTTTATCTTGAAAACTTTAAATAAATAAATAAATAATAAAAGCTTTTGACCTGAAGCTATTTTATTCAACTACATTTTGAAAATGGTTATTGTTGGAATAATTGTTATTCTTTCAATTCACTGTGATCAGTTGTATAAGTCAAGTCCATGAAGCTTGATTTATGCTTGAAGCGTATGCGGCGCTGCCCGGTCATTTCAGCAGCTATGCCCCCTCTGTGCGGTCTAAATTTTCCGTAACGCGCATCTGTCAAGTTTTGCGACTACACTGACAGTTCTGTGCAGGAAAACAAGGCGGACGAGCAAGAACTCCTCCTGGTGGAGATTCGCAAAGACAGACATCTTATTGATTCAGCCCATAAAGACAATAATACTACCACACTCAAACGTGTCATCTTGTCGCTACTAACAACATTTTTCTTGGGAACACTATTATCACATAATCATGTATCAAAGTGAAGAGTTGAGGACTGTGACAACATTAACCAAAATATCACCCAGTTTGATTATTGCTGTGGCTTTTCTTCTTTTGTTCAACAGATTTTCATGGCTTCCAACAGTCTGTTCAGCAGCACTAGTCCCATGCTGTACTGGGGTGAGACGTTTTATTTCACTCTTTGCGTGTGTGTGTGGGTGTGTGTGTGAATGGGTGTGCGTGCCATACATCATGCTCTGCAGCTCTGGAATGAAGCTGGTTCTGGAAGCTGGGCGCTCTTTAGAACTGGAGGTGACTGAGCCAGCCATGACATCACTTTTACCCACCTGGTGACACAGAGACACAGAGGTTAACCCAACCAGAACCACAATTTACTCACACCACATTTATTCTGTCCTGTTTGTGCAATCTGCATGATTATGACAGATAAACGTATACATTTATTGTAAGCATTCTTTTGAAACCTATGTTCATTTTTAGAACTAAAACTCTTTGCTTAATTAATCTAACTGAGAAGCAGCCAATCAGAAATTAAGAGATTCACTTGTTCTGTGTAAGATGCAACTTAAGATAGAAGAATTTTTAACAACGACTGCACATTTAGCAAATATCTCATTATTATAATATCCCTAAGTGAAAAAAAAATGCAGAAATTATTGGAGAAAATGGTTCCTATTAGTTAAGAGTTACTGAACAAATGAGGACAACTAAACAAGTTTCAAAAATTGAAATAAATTAATTTCCAACATCTCTGCTGAACCCAAAATAATATTGAATTTGAATGTGCTGCAGCCTTGTTCTATTTGTACATGAGATAGTCTCCATTTATTTTATTATAGAGGGGAAAAAAAAGAGATTTGGAGTTACACAAATAACTCCAACTATCACTGGAATTTGCAGTGAAATTTCACTGGATGGATACAGAAAAAAGAAAGGTTTGTGTTACATTAAAACTAAGAATACTTTGTTTTCCAAAACAAATTAACAAATAAGAAGAACTTCATTCTACTGTGAAAATGTTAAATTTTCAAATGCTAATAGAATAATAGAAATACAATAAACACAACTTTGATTGTCTCACAGGGAGTTTCAGCAGCAGGCAAAAGACCAAAAAGTGTTAAAAAAAATGTTAAAACAATAATATACCGTGCAAGCTTTGAGTGTACTGACCAGCTTAGCAAAAAAACTGATATAAACCACTTTTGCTTTCCCAAACAGAGTTAATGTCTCATAAATCATAACCTGTTTTCTTTCCTCTCATAACTACACTAACCTCCTCGTGCCAACCATGAAACCTGTTCACTCCTCAGCTGTTGGTTCGGTGTTCGTAGTTTTTGGGTCACTTCCCTTCTAAAAGAACTTAGAATGAGACAAAAGCCTAAAACAACAAGATAGCAGAAAAGCTGTGAGGCGAATAAACACACGAGCGGACAGACAGACAGGAGGAGGGAGGGACAGGTGCTGCGGCCGCACTAGCTTCCCTCCGGCCGGCAGGACAATCTGAATAACAAAGCAGCGCAGTTCCCTCCTATTCAAACACTGCGGCGAGCGACACACAACACGGAAAACGAAGCGGACAGGAGCAGTGAGAGGAACTGAGGACCTGGAGGGAAAACAAGTCAATAAAAGTCTCACCGCAGATTAGCAGAAACATTCAACTGGAGCTGCAAAGTGTTGATTTTTCCTGATTCGAATTGTATTTTGACGCGGAATGATGACGCTGTGGCCCGGTGACCGCGCGGTGATGGGAAATGTAGTTTTTTGTTCTCCATTATCCATGCAGCCGATACAGAAAAGCCACAATTATGTATCTGTCGCCCACATTACACTCTAACTTTGTGATAACTTTGGTGGTACTTAGCAAGTTATGGTTATTCACTTACTACAGTATTGTTCCTGGAGGTAAAATGAAAAAGAAAATGGCTGAACAATTGATCAAATGAACTATTTGATAGGTTAGCTGGTTGGCTGACGTAATAATTGATTTGTTAAATAGAAGCAGGATGGATGGTTTAAATTGGTTAAATTAATTAATTGTGTGTCGGTTGGTGGGTTTTTGGCCAATCAACCCCCTGGTGTGTGGCAGCCTTGCTTCTGTCACTCACTATGAGTGTGTGCATGAATGATGTAGTGTTAACCACATTTTGTATAGCGCCTCTTGATAAGGCGCTATACAAGTACAAATCCATTTACCATTTATACTGCATGACTGAAACCAACGGCATGAAATTTCCAAATTTTAATTAAACAAAGAATGCTTTAAAACATTTGTCATAGTTCTAATTTCTTCCATAAAAGTAGAGGAACTCAAGTCAAACTTGTTTCTTTATCCTCTTCAGATACTGTGGGAAAATGCCGGCAGGTTCCATCACCTAAACCTCACCAACCGGAAGAGCAGGAGGTGAGGGTGCCGCTGCAGCAGCATGGCGCAGCATCCCAGAGAGGCTTGGTGCACACTGACAGCCCAAACTTCCTCTGCAGCATCCTGCCACAGCACTGGAGATGCAACAAGACCCTGCCAAGAGCTTTCACTGTGAGCAACCAACCTATTAACCTTTCCCTAAGTCTCTGCTTTAGTTCTGTTTGAAAGGTCGTTAGAGATTTTAGAGGTACTGCAGCTTTTGGGATTCTGTGTTTTTACATCTTGCAGGTAGTTGCTCTGGGTAATGACGTGCCAGATGGCGTGGTTGTTACAGTGATGGCTGGCAACGATGACAACTGCAGCGCTGAGCTACGCAATGCCACAACGACAATGAAGCAAGGTTATGCCCACTTCAACGATCTACGATTCATTGGTCGCAGTGGCAGAGGTACACCACTCACCTCATGATATTGTTAAGATGAATGTTTTCAATTCCTTTGAGGGTCCGTGTTACCTGCTGCCACCATTGTCTTAGTGATGTTTATCTGGAAAATAACACTCAACAGCCAATGCCAATAGACAAATATTATTTTTGTGATATTTGTGATGTTTAATGCTAACTAGAAGGGAAGAGTAATTGCAACGTCAACATAAGTTCTCACATAGCAAACTTTAGCATCCACTGGTGGGTCTGTGCCTTACCAGAGGCATGAAACTGTTGTCTTGGAGTGGTGGATCACTGAGGTCTAGGCTAGTTTCCAACCTCTATATCTTGTTTATGACAGACAGGCATAGTGTCAACATCTGACAAAATTATTCTGGCTGATTAATTCCAAGATAGTAAATGCCTAATTCGCAGTTTACATTTTGTTTTTTTTGACATTTTTTGCAATATTTCAAAAGTTTGCTTAAAATTCTCATGAAACATAGCTACAATCAGATAAAGTGCCAAAACAGAATCTTGTTATTAAGTTTCACCTCAAGTTGCCTTGTATTCTTCTATATGTTTTGCCCTTTTAGGTAAAACTTTCACTCTGTCGATCAACGTGCTGACCTCTCCTCCTCAAATAGCCACTGTACACAGAGCCATTAAGATCACTGTGGATGGACCTCGGCTCCCGAGACGTTAGTAAACCCAGGGAATAAATATCCAGAAGGTTTTAATCTTGTACTATCAGAGTTTTTGATCAGTTTTGTTTCATGTTTTATCAGGTCAGAGACAGAAGGAGATGAAATCAGGAATATTCCGGCCTCCCAGCAGTATCGGCAGTACTGCTCCAGTAGGTATGGGATGTTTAAATAATTATCTTTATCTCAGTCAAAATGTATGCAAAATTCTAGTCAAAAGTTTTACATTTAAATGATCTGGAATTAAACATCAAGTGACTTAGATAGTAAGTAAGATCGGGATATCTGGAGCAACAAGGAAGTAAATCGTTTTTCCTAATGAGATTCTGAAGGAGCCAAAATTGAGAACCAAACAATGATTCCTCAAGCACCAGGAAGACAGTTTCTTCTCTTGATAAACCTGCTGTCTTGTAAAATGTACCAAAGATGCAAGAGTTGTGGGCAGTCGAGGCATCCTAGCAAAATGACATGATCAAACAGATTATTGAAAGGAAATCTCAAATTGTACATCTTATTGCAATGGTATTGCTGAATAAAATAGAAAATATCCTTTGCTCCCAGTGAACTATAACATTGTAAAACAATGAAATGGATCAGGGCGCCATAAAAAATAAACAGTGACATTCACAACTATTCTTTTTTATGTTAATTACTTCTCAACTGCTCTTACAAAATGTCAAATGTTCTTTGTTCACTACTCTGGTAGATAATTGATTTATGAAGCACTTTTAAACCAAATGCCATTGACCAAAGGCTTGAATATATGATAGAAGACAATAAGAAAAAATAGTACAAAATAAAATAAAGCCAATAAAAATAAGTAGCATAATGGATCATTTTTCTTAGCTTCAAAGTTGTCAAAATTCACCGAAGGGTAGTTAAGAATACCACAAGGTCCAAAGATCAATTCTTAAGACTATTATCATTATGATATTGTGATTGGATAGATTATATCCCTTTATTTCAATCTGTCACTTTTGCACAGTGATTTAGGTGAAAATGGACCATTGTTCATGTAGATCAGAATATGATCTGCATAGCGGCTGATCAAAACATTTCATCAGCAACGTCTATTTGCAGGCATCATGGAAAAAGTTGGAAAGCAGATCCTGTTCATAATTGTTGAAAACTTTCTGAATAAACTATTTTATTTGGCTTGACTTCTTTTTTTTTGGTATTCAGATCGCAGATCCTTTTCCTCCTCCTTGTGGAGCAACGAATCATCATTTCTTGGTCAGGTGACCTCTCTGGCCTCCTCCTTCACTTCAGCTCCCAGACTGCACCACCTGCCCACTGTCCCCTTCTCCGCCCACGCCCCTCCGTACAGCCCCTACCTGCCTTCTGCTCCATCTGTTCCCCCTGCGCTGAGCCACAGTGGTCAGTTCCAGCCCAGCGGTTTCTACTACGGGTTGAACCAACAGCTCCAAAGCACAGGGGAGGACCGCAGCGTTGCTACAGCTATGGCCAATCACATGGAAGGGGCGTGTCTTACCATGAGAGGGGAGGAGCCTGTCTGGAGGCCTTACTGATGACCATGTGATCATAACTGCATTTAAACAGTTGTTTTATTTCATTTTTACACATGTATTGTCTTGTTTGTTTGTTGTACTATTATTTTACATAAACTTTTTTATTAAATGATTATCCCCTCAAATTTTAGTAAAAAAATAAATAAATAAACCCAAAGTTATTTTACTAATAAATCAGAACAGGATTACTCATCCTATAACTAATTACTAGGATTACTAATGAGCAGTCAAAAAGTTACAATCACATAAATGTTAAATCCCAAATCTACGAGAATCTGAATACCACAAGGTCCAAAGATCAGTTCTTAAGACTATTCTCATTGTGATATTGTGATTGGATAGATTACATCCCTTTATTGGTTCTGTGAGAATCAGAACCTCTTAAACATTTTGAGCTTACACAAACAGAAACAATGAAAAAGCTCAGGTCAGACCAAATACACCACAGAAGAGCACAACAACAGGCCAAAGTTCATTTTTGGAAAATGCCCTGAAGTGTCCTCAGGTCCCAGTCTTGGAGATCTCCTGGATCAAATGAGAAAAATGTTCATGCATTAGTGATCAGATATGTTTTTAGCTACATTAAAATGAACTGTATATTTATAAAGCTTGTCGATCACTTGAAGGGGAAATACTATTAGTTTCTTCTAAAAAGCTGAGATTTCATTTCTAAGCCTTTTCTTTTTGCTCATTGTTTGAGACAGACACACAGAATAGATACTCCAGTTTCCCAAACGCAAAATGTTTCTGAAGAAAGAAGGCAACTTTTAGGAATCACCCCAGGCCTCTACCCTGACCCCTCTCAACTGTCTACAACAGTAAAATAATTTTGGTGATTCGTCCTGCCACTACAGTGCGATGCACACATCTGCCAATCCATGCTGGGTATTAGAAGAGGATGACTTTTGTACTGATTTGTATTGATACTATTAGCATACTTCACACATTTATATTTAAATATGTTGCTATAATTAATTATAATATCTGAGACAGATTTTTTTGGTGCCCCTGCACTGGCCGCTTAGTGTCCTATGCTCAGTGAGTTAGGTACATTGGTAGAGTGACAGTACTTAAGATGTGTAGAATTCTTATTTTAGAGCGACCTTATTAAATTTAAAATGATACCATGAATGCAGCTGTATGAAAAAAATAATAAAACCTGTAAAGCTTTGAGCTCTGCCACCGTCCTCCTCCACTCATCCTCGCTCATTTCTTCTTCTCCTTCGTCTTGCTCCTTCACCTGATGTCCCCCTGAAACACAATGTAAAGGAAACCTGTCCAGGCTGCAGTGTGTTTGGACCCAACCATAAAGAAGCGTTCCTATTGGCTCTCACCGTGGCACGTCAGAGCAGTGCACACCCAGCTCCCGCAGGCGCACACACACTTGTTGCATTCTTTGTGGGTTTCAGCTCCATCCTCAAACACTTCATCCTCCAAAGCGCATTCTGAACAGCATGCAAGCAAGAGAAGCACATTAGACAACATATCACTCACTATTTCCACTGTAGCTACCATATGTTTGCTTAAAATGTTCACTCATGCCTTACTTCTCTCCTGTGGCTGGTAGGTGGGGGTCAGGCAGTTGATGAACTCAGGTAAGCTGAGTTTCCAATCTAAATTTTCATCTGACATTTCGATTAAAGCGTCGGCACAAAGAGACCTGGGGAGAGACAACGGATTTTCAGGAAACTGCAACTGCGGTGGACAAAATAGAGCATCAGTAAAAGAGGACCTGAGTAGCTGAGTAGTCCCCTCAGTGCTCTCACTGTGACTCAGGAAGTCAAGGAACTCTTTGGAATCCAGCTGGGAATCCCCGTTATCATAGGTCTGCAATGAAGAATATACTATTACAAAAAACGGGGACTTTGAGTAGTTCTGTGCAACCATACTCACTGATGGCTATTCCAATAGTTAAAATAACAGTAATAATAATAACATTTATTTGGAAAGCTTAAACATAAATATCACAATCTGATGCGCAGTGCTAGATTATAGCAGAAGCTAATTTGCATCTGCAGTCCCTTAGGAGGTCACAAAAATGGATATAAAATATAATAATATAATAACACAGGTAATATAAGATTTTAAGGACTGTGTTTAAGAAGTTGTGACAATGTGTCACCTGAAAATACATTTGCAGGACTTCACTGGATGACGACGATGATGATGATGATGAAGCGTTTGAGGCCAGATGATTTTGTTCCACCACTGAGTAGATCCACTGGATCGCCTGCTCTCTCAGCCGATCCCGCTCAGACAGGAAACACATGACTACAAACCGCACAAGCAGACAGATCCACTTGCAGATTAAGATATAAGACAGTAATTTATAATGTAAAGAGTTAAAATGTTGAAGTTTAATCTTTTACAAAAGCCTCACTTACTCGGACTGACATCTGTCTTTGTCAGCTTAACTGCAAGTTAAAAGAAAGACAGAAAAACGCCTCATCAGATCAGAGTTTCTATCATGTCCAGAGTGATAACAGCCTGTTAGAAGTGTGTGAACTCACCCACACACACTCCTCTGTGAGCCATGTGTATTTTGGTTTGGGTGATGCAAGCATCTCTGTGCAGCTCGCAGTGATTGCGGTAGGATTTGTTGTTGCTGCCACACACCCAGTGCTCAGAGTCATCACAATGCTGCAGACACCAAGAATAAAGTCAATGGAAGCATAAAGAACGGAAGTATTTACAAAAGCAGTTTAAAGCTGCAGTATATCAGTTTTATTTTTAAAAATCTTTTTTTTTTTACATATTTTTAACTGCCACTATGTGGACGATCGTAGTGCTGTTAATCATCCTCAGGTACGAGCTGCTCAATGTGCAACAACTCTCACCATTACAGGAAAACAGTCTATCTGTCAGGAACCTGATTACCAGACTGTACACTTCATCTGTGGAGGAAGTCAAGAGAACTTTAAAGTATTTCAATTATTAGTTAGGATTTTTTATTCTTTTTTAATTTCACATGACATTTAAAGTTGAGGGTTAAGAAAATGTGGTGAGTCTTAGAAAATAGGTCTCGCCCTCCACTGTCAGATTTTCATAGGTCTTTCTACAGAAAGTCCTACGTAGGCTTTAAGTTTCTGTAAAAATGTTTCAGACGCAAGACTTATTCTATCTGAGTAAAATCAGTAAACAATACGAAGAGAAGCTAATAAATCTCTACCTGTAAACAGCGACACTCTGCTCGTCCTCTGTCGGTCGACACACACTCCCTGCCTGCACCGCACAGCATCCTGGCGCACACGGGCTGATCCTAAAACACACACACATGCAAAGTGTGTGCTTAAACCTCTGGGGGGGGTTAATACTCTCTTTCGCACTCCAGATGGTGACCTTTAACCTCAAGCATGAATAACAAGGCCCAGCAGAAACAGCTGCATAGCGGAACAGCACTTTTTTATTATTTTTTTATTATTTTAATACTTTCTCTTTGTGTAAAATCTAATAGAAATCAGATTAGTGTAGCAAATATTACAAATATATAGTTTGGTGGCTATATGCTGTTAAAATTATTACTAAGAAATTTCTGGCTTTTTACAACACGCATGATAAAGTTAAAATGACTGTAATAATGATGCATTTTTGCTAATCAAGTAGAGGAAAATGTCTGGAATCAACCTGAAATTTGAATTTCAGCAAAAACAAATACACCCAGACCAGCAAATGGAGCTCAGTGTGTTTTGTATGAGACTGAAACAAGAGAATTGTTACATAATTCAGAGGAAAGGACTCTGAAAATCCTCCAAGAAGGTGCAGAAGATGTCTGTAAGCAAACCATAACAAGTCCTGAAGAGGATTGGGATTTAAGTCCAGAAAGCCAAACTAGATGCTTCCTGGACTTGAGTGGTTGGTCTGCAGCTAACAGAGCAGAAAGTTTCTTTTCTGTTATTTTAAATGTAACCATGCGGTACTTAACTCACTGACACAGCGCCCCCCAGCTGTCGCCTTGTGCTGCGCTGAAGACCTGCTGTCACCAGACTGCAGTTTCAGCTGTAATTATTGTTTCATGTTTCACTTTGTACGTCACCTCAAAAATATCCATTATCCTCACAGTGCATTCTTTAGCTGCTTCCTCTTCACTCGAAGCAAAATATCAGTCATGAAAACTGTTGTTTGATTATTTCATGTTTGACTTATCACCAAGTCCACAGTGAAAGCTCTGTAAGTCTGTGGACCTGAAAGGTTCTGTAAATCTTGTTCGACTGCATCGTGTCATGACACCTACGAAATACCAAAATTAGAAATCTGACGGACTTCACCAGTAAAACTCAAATCTTTTTTTGTCTTTCAGCTGACCAAATCAACACTGATGCATAAAAAGCGTCTCTTACTCAGTTGTGTTGAAAGCATTGTGAGTACAGAGTTCACATTAACCATAATTACAGCTGCACAGCACAAATCACTGCAACCATTTTCAAGTCCAGACTTGAGATAATAATGAAAACGCAGCTGGTGTCAGTAAAAACTTAGAGTATCAGCTACCATAACTTCAGAGAAATTCAGCCTTCTTGCAATAAATTCACTCAGTCTATGAAAAATGCACAGTATTTCACCAGATTATCTGAATTGTGGTCATTATGATCACTAATAAATTCTTCCAGTATCTACAATCAAAAAGAGTTGAAATGTTCAGAGTCAGTTTTTACCTTTGTGAGAGGAGAAGAGGATGAAGAAGAAATGAGGAGCAACAGCAGCAGCAACGCAGAAATCATCATCTGGAAGACATCAAACGTTCAAAATACTTAGAAAATCATAAACAAGAAGGAAATTATCAGCATCATTGCCAACCATGATGCTATTGTTAAACAGTTTCAGTGAATGTTAAAAGGAACAATAAAGACTATGAAGAACAAACCTTAAACTGACTGTAAACACACATACAAGCAGATAACTGTGTGTTATCTGTGTGTGAATGAGTTCTGTCTGATCTGTGAAGCTGCTGGTTCTGCAGAGGAACAACATCTGAGTAGGAGAAAATAAAGGAAAAGAAAGAAAAGAGAAGGGGGGAGGGATTCAGAAACAGAAAGAGGAGCAGCTGTCATGTTACCCCTCCCCAACACATGCTGTCTCCTCCTGACTGAACGTTAAAGCAACTGACATGTACAAACTGCTTTAAACTCACACCAAGACTCACTGCTGCACAAACTGCTTCAAACCTACATTTTCAGAGTATTAACTAAATATCAAAATGTGTGAGAAAGTTTGCTGACCTTTATTTGACCTCCATTGTTCATTACAAGTTTTGTTTTCATCGTTAAAGGGGCAGTATTATGTAAAATCAACATTTTTGAGCTTTACATAATGTTATAATGTTATTCCCTCATCAAAAACATACCTGGAGTGTTGCTTCAGTTCTTTCATGCATGATTGAGAAATCCTTTAGTGTCCATGGAAACCATTCAGCTTTGAGAGACATAGAAACTGCAGCTCCACTTCCACCTCACAGAGCAGCCCGCCTTCAACTTCCCCTTTTCAGCTCCTTCAGACTAGCCAACAGTAATTAGCAAATACTTGGTGGAGCATCTGCTGAGCTCACTATAGCAGCTACTTCTCAGTGCAGTGCTGGTAAAAACTTTGTTAAAGAGTTTATAGAGGAGCCATGTTGTCATGACTTTCTGAAGGCAGAGTTTCAGAAAGAGCAGGAGTTTCTTAAAGAGACAGAGACCCAATTTCAAGGCGGTGAATCACAAAGTCGAATTTCTTTTAAGACATATTTGATACATACAGCATTTTATAGTAACTGAAGGTAACATAGTATGTTATAGAATTATACTATGTGGCTGGAAAACACCTTACATAGTTTGGATGGACAGTTATTTTTTTATTTTTATTTTCCATTGTAATCTAGTGCCATGCCCTCTAGTTAAATATTAATTGTTGTAAAATTAATTGCCCATTGGGGACCTGAATAAAATCTGTCTGAATTGATGTAGTACCTTGATGTGAACAGCAGGGGGTCAAACCACATTATTTAAAATGACTGACCAAGTTGGGTTGAAATTTTGCCACCTCTCTGGCCATACAGTGGATTACTGTCAATTTCAATGAATAAAAACTTAATTTTAACATTATTTAGAGTTAAGTTAGCATCTTTTCAATTGAGATTGTGACAACATGGATTTACTGACTGTGATTTAATCTATTTAGCATATAATGTTCATCGGGCAATTAAAGAAAACTGACATAACAAGGCACAAAGAGAACACCAGCATCACATCTCCAGCTGCCAGACCACATAAACAGAAGCAATAACACCACAGACTACAAGGAGAGCATTGATGATTGATTAGTGAATATTCTGGAGGGATAAGATTGTACTCAGAAGTCTTTTTGTCTTCTAAAACATTATTTTGCAGTTTTTCTTTGATCAGGATTCATCCAGTTTTCTACCAACTTCTATCTAAGATTTCATGACTTTTTATGTCATTGGGGCACAAGAAGACATTTTCAGTGGTCCAATAGCAGATCAAACACAACCAAGCATCGACTCTTTAGACCTCTGTTTTTAAAAGTGTTCCTCATCCTCGAAGCATCCCAGTATCAGAGAGTTGACTGTCAGCTGGACAGAGCCTCTGATAGACCCACCTTCACACCTCCATCCGGTTTACTGCCACACCAATGGAGTCCTTCCTAAAATTAGACCAAAGAGTTCAGGACAAATGTGTGCACTTTCTGCCTATGTGTGGATGTGTGTGTGTCTGTGCGTGTTCTCTTTTGAGGAAAGGAATGCTATCGCTCTTAGTGCAACAGATAACAGAGGTGTGATGCAGGCAGGAGGACAGTGAAATCTTTCGCCTCGACATCATCACCCACTCAGAGCAGCTGATGAAGAGGTGATGACAAGAACTGAAAGTCTGCTCGAATCCTGCTGTTCACCACTGAGTAACGTTCAGCTTTGCGACAATGAAAAATAGACCTTTACCATTAACATATTATTAAACATCAATAGATTTCACATTCAACTTTTTCTTTAAATCATCAGTCCAAAAAAAAATCACACTCTAATATTTCTTGGACTGCTTTCAGGTTTAATAATGACATGGCATCATTTGGAAAAACTCCTGGAAAACCACAATGTTACTTTCTGTTCAGATTTGCATTATTTTTCACCAAGATCTTACAGACGAGTTGCAACTTGTCATCATGCACACCATGAGATTAAACAGCAGATCAAAACCCCCTGAAAATGGTTTTGAGTTATTCTTCAATGGTTTTTCTGTGTTATTTTTCCCTTTGTTGTGGCACACTGTACTAAATTAACAATCATTTTGTTTCATTACGTTCCATTTTGTTAACGGAATTGTTCTATCGATGTGGATGGTAAGCAAAGGAATCATCTTTTTGCCACACAGTAATGTGGGCATGCGCAAAATTTACACATATCAACAATAACATGCAACATGTCTGCAGATATCTTCTTGGATTAGAGTCCAGGCTTTGTGGTGGCCAAGCCATGTATGCAAACTCTTTTTGATGAACCATGACGTTGTCACCTTGACGTCAGAGAAGAACACACTGTACAAAGAAAATAACTGAACCAATTTAATTGAATCACTTCAATTGGTCACAAGTAATTCAATTAAGTTTATTCAAATTAATTCATTAAGTTCGGTTAACTTTACAAATTTAAGTCAGTCTTACTCAAATGATTTAGTTTACTTTGAATACAGAAGTAAACTAATTTATTATATATATTTTTTTGGCTCAGGCTGGCTTTATTTGAGAGTAGTTAGTAAGTAGTATGTAATAAAAGAGGGAGAAGACATGTGGCAAAGATCATCAGGCCAGGAATCGAACTTGAGACGACCGTGTTGAGGGCAAAGGTCTCCTTCTGTTTGTTGCGCTCCACCCCTGCACCGCCACAGCCTGGTTGATACAGGATCTGTTCCTGGTGAAGCTTTTGTCATTATTTCACTTAATTGAACTTAATTGTTTCAAGTAAAGTCAAAGTAAAATATTCCTTTAGATTAAAAATGTGCAACTTTCAAGTTAACTCAACACAAAACAGTAAGTTGTCATCATTAAACCTAAAGAATTAAGTGAGATTAATATAAATAAGTCCATAACATGAACAACAGCCCAAATACACTTTTTATTCATGGAATAACCTGGTCACTCTGTACATTCACGCGCTCTGCTAACCTCACATTCTTTCTGCTTATCATGTTGATGTTAATGAAACAGATGTTTTTTTCATCCATCCTGGTTTGTGAAAAGAATGAACTGCTGTTTAGTGTCTGCTTTGACAAACAGGTCATATGAAGCCAAAGCCAATGTGTAAAAGTTAAAAGAGACTCATATCTTTGAGAAATCAATAATGTTTTATTGCATTTGTGTGACTTTTTAATACGTCTTTGATAAAATTTTACGGAATATCAATAAATTTAAAATCCAATTTCAAAGTGGAACTTTATAGCTGCCAAATAGCCTGAGGTTGTGTTAATTCAGTAGTCAACTCGCCTTGATATCATTTGTCATGACACGTTAAAGAAACTTTAGAACAGTGCAGCCTCCTCAAAATCAAAACTAAGTTTAGATTGCATTATATCTGGTGTAAAGTCAAACGTTTGTGGTGGGATAATGTTGCTCCTCACCAATGTTCTGTCACATGGTGCGACTGCAACTTCAGAAGTGCAAGATAAAACCCACCAGTAATGGCCTGTGGGAAGTGACGGTATATTTGAATCTATCACAAGTTCTGTTGTTAAAAAAAAAAAAAAAAGTCGTAACCACTACAAATTCTGGAGTCATGAACTAATATCACATGTTGCATCTGTACACATTACTTCTTGGACCAAACTACTCCTTACCTCATTGATCTTTAGATACCATGTCTCAGCTCCAGGCTCACAGAAAATGCCTAAAAATATTTTTTTTGTTTGATAGCGTTGTAAACAGTCTGTCTGAGTTGATTTACAAATATGGAGTCGAAAGCAAGGAGAACTAAAACTCTTTACTGGAGCTATTGGCCCCCATCCCCCAAAAGTGTTTCAGGTCATCAAATAATTGTTACAATTAGACAAAGAAAACATGACTAAATATGACATATTGCTTTTTATAGATCTTTTAGTCTACTTTGAGTTGCCAGCCAGGTTCTATTTGTGTGTTTGTTTTTTTTTATCAGTTGATGAAATTGGATCAAAAATGTGTTTAGTCACAATAAATTCATGTGACTAATTTATTAATTTGTTATTAATTATATTTTCACTTAGAGCCAGGTTAATTTGAACAGCACAAAAACTTTATGGCCAAATTCAGGGTTTCTCCCAGTGTATTATACGCCTGGCAGCCCGCCAGGCTTTATTAGCAGAAACAAACTTTGTTTTGTTTCTGCTAATAATGTGGATTGCTGCAATCAACAGTCAGGCAATTAGATCACTTTCACAACTGCTATAAACTTATTGCATCTCTGACAGTGCTGTCTACAATATATACTATATTCATGTATCATCTAGTGGTAGTAAAAGCAGCAAAAAAAACCCAAAAAACTATTATGCCCTGGACTTAAGATGAAATACATACACATATGTATGATAAGCACCAGCACCCCTCCTGACCCGACTAGGGAAAAGGGTGTAAGAAAGAATGAATGGATGGATGGATGAATGGATGACATTTTTATTAGGTGTAATTCCAATAAAAGTTACATATATACTGCAGGCCAGAACACAGCTTGTTTGGATCCTCAGTTCTCTGTATCCCTTGGAAAGCTGGAAAAGCTCTGATTGAGTTGGGAATTAAAGATCTCCTATACTGGAGCCTCTGATGTTGCTATTACTTCAAAACTTTCCAAACTTATGGAAAATCGTACAACAGCCGAAACATTGAGTTCCTTTCACAACAATCTTACAAGTGACTAAAAACCCACCTGTTTAGAGTTGCTTTTGAACCTTAATAAATAAAAAACTAACACTTTGAGATGTAATGACGGCATTTTGCAAAATGTTTCAAATGTTGACTATGTTCTAGAACTTTGTATTTTTGTGTTTTTATTATATCAAGCACTTTGAACTTCTTTGTTGCTGAAATGTGCTATACAAATAAGCTTGATTGATTGATTGATTGATTGATTGATTGATTGATTGATTGATTGATTGATTGATGTCACTGGTGTAATCACACAAGAAAGGCAGAAATCATCAGCAGGGTCTCCTGCTGATGAGTAAGTGGCCATTTCCTGATGTCATGTCTACTTACTGACATGCCTGGACTCAGACAGAGTGTTTGGTATGGCCAAACAATGACTAGTAGGTCAGATTGGGTCCCCCATTCATGGCCATCAACATCTCCAACACGGGTGTTTAAGTTACTTACCAAGACAGATGAGTTCAGCTTTTTCTTCAGTTGCTGCAAGAATGGTAAATGGCTTGGATTTGTAAAGCGCTTTGTGAAGTCCAGAGGACCCAGCAGCACTTCACTCTACATTCAGTCATTCACATATTCACACGCCGATGGTGGCAAGCTACTGGATTGTAGTCATAGCTGCCCTGGGACACCACTGGGTCCCTCTGACAGCCACCAGCAGGTATAGCTGACGCCGGCTACCCACTCCTAACACTGTCACCACCATCCTTCTGATCTGGATCAAATAGTTTGTAAGCAACTAAACGAGTTGCTTCTTAAATTCAGCAATGTCAAATTTGGTGCTGAACTTGGATGGTTAATGGGAACTCTGTCAGTAGCTGTTATTTAAGGCAGTAAAGGGCAACCGGAGACATATAGAGAAGAACACATGAAGGAATGCAGGACGGAGACCTTCAGCTATTGTGTCCTCGTACAATACGCGACTTCCTTCAGATGCCAGAAGCCGCAAACAAACATACATTAATTTTGAATAGCAGGCAGCGAGGCACCAGGCCCACTTCCTCTGGAGATGTGGATAAGAAAGAGAAGCAGAGAGGAAAGGAGGAGGGGGGGAGAGAGGCGTGTATAAATCACAGCCTCCCTCACATCGAGTTTCACTCCAGATCTCTGGATCCAAACAGCAGCTGGTTGGACTCTGTTTACTCAACTCTCCTAGTTCATCCGTCTTTGCGTCGGTCTCCATTAGATTTTTTTCTGAGACTGAAGTTATCGGCCTGGGCTGAGGCAAAATACAGACAACAGAAGGGCACTGTGGCTTGTGTCAGATACAAACTGTGTTCAGCAAATCCCTTTGGATCACCTGTGAAGTAGGGCATCAAGTGCCTTGTTCAAGGGCACTTCAGCAACACCTACCGCAGAGGAACGAGGCGTCCATCGCTTTACCGTCATTAAACCTTTTGTGAGTTTGCATCAAACTACCAACATCTACATTTAAAATCAGGTAAAATGTCTTCACCGCTCTTAAGCACCCTGCAGTCCAGAACTTTCTGAATTTGAAATCTAAAACAACCTCAACCCTCTTATTGAGGTTGGAATACAGACAATTCTGAATTTTCTAGGCATTTACTGCCATTTTGATTGTCAACATAGTCACAATCAAGTGATAAAGTTACAATCAGGTGACTGTGTTAACTTCAGTAGTTGTAAAAATGTTGCATGAAATATGATTTTAAAAAATGGATTCAATATTTAACGCCTTGAAATGGGTCATTTTTTAAAAAAGAAAGTAAGTTATGTTAAAAAGCTAATTTATTCCAGCAATACAATTCTCAAAGGGAAACATACTATGTAGCTTATTTACTGCAGTTTTCAAACCTTTCTCTCTTAATTATGATGTTTTTCAGCCTAAATAAAAACATGACATTAAGAGGAGAATATTACATTAGACCAATAAAAAAAGCTTAATATTTGTGTGGTTAATGAAAAGTAAGTTAAAAACCTTCTTGGAAATTTTTAATTTATTTTAACTCAAAAAGTATCTTTAATTAGAGAAACAAGCCTCATTGGAACACATATTTTAATTTACTGAATATTGGTAAGTGATTTATTATATGTGTTATTGAAAATTCAATGACTTGTCAGTTTGAAGTGATTTCAAGTCTTAATCATTTTTTTATTGCATATTAGCAGACAGAGGAGAAGTCATGTATGTATGCGTGTGTGGGGGTGCGTGTCTCTGCGTGTATAGGGGTGTGTGTGTGTGGGGGGGTGTGTGCGTGTGTGGGTGGGTGTGTGGGGGTGTGCGTGCGTGTGTGTGTGGGGGGGGGGGTGTGTGCGTGCTACAGGATGCAGGACAATACCAAGGGCTGGTAATGAACAAACACATATATTGACACACAAAGGTCAAGAGAAAGTCTATACCAGGAAGTAATTTTGTTATTAATGATGCTGGGAGCACTTGTGAAAGACATGAACACACACACACACGCAAACACACCATTTGTTTAAAGCTCTTATGGATTCAGAAAAACAGGAAAGGAAGGGCATTGAAGTGGTTAAAAATGTGGAGTTCTGATTCATCTTTGGTTTCTTCCAGGCATCATTTAAACAGTTTCTCCAGTAAATTCCAAGTTAAATGTTTGATAGTTATGCTGATGCTTGTATTTTTTAGGGAAAAAAATCTAACTTTTTTTCCCTTGAGGAGTTAGAATCTTTTTTCCAATGAAATCACAGCAACTAAATTGTAAATTGTAATAAAAAAGCTAATAAAAGTAATAGACTAAAAGAGTCCATTCAGAAAGATATACAGAAAGCAAAGTCATGTCATTGAGGTCAACTGTGGTGCTTCATAAAATGATAATTACATTTCACAGAAATCGGCATGTCTGCTAAGAAATTTTAAGATGTTGTTTCTTTTATGGAATTAAATCCAGCCAGAGGAGATGGAAAGATTCATTACTCAACTGTATCTGCAACTGGCTTCTTAAAACCTGAGAAAACAGAGTTTGTGGAGTTTTCTATTTTTGTGTCTTCATTTCTGTTTCTCTAAATAAACTACTTTTCTATAGCCAAATTCATCAAATTTGTAAAGAGATTAATACAACGCTTTACAGATACATATAGTCAGCTAACTAGTTAAATAAATAAATATGCAAAAGCAAATGGAAAAAAATGTTACTTTCACTGTATGACCTTCCTTTCCAATATGAATAATTGACATTTTTATGACCAAGAATTCACCTAAACAGCTACCTGAGATCTCTTTAGGATCTAAAATCTTTTTCAAGAGGAACCTGGCAAGATAGTGGTAACATTTCCAAGCATCAGCATTTACATTCAACCAGAGAAACAAATATAATTAGCTTTAAATGCATCGAAGCATAAAAAAATTAAACAACATAACTATCAAACGTGATGGCAGTTAAAACTCTTTGTTTTTTAACAAAGAGTTTTAAAAAGTGTCTCAGAGTCACTTTCTGCCAATTTAGACTCTTACTGAAAGTCATTCCAATACGTAAAGAATACGTTTGAAATACGTTCGTATGACGCTTAAATATATAAATAGTTTATATATTTAGTTTTTATACTTATATATAAATAGTTTATATATTTAAGCGACTTGTATTCAATCGTTTCATCCAGTACAACTTAATGGGTTTTATAATCGTTTATGTAAGATCTAAGTTGTAAACTCCAAAGTTTGCTTAATAAAGAGAAGAAATACATGCAGGTCCTTTTAATTTAAAGAACACAAGAGGGCAGTGATACAGTGAAGGCTTTCTGTATGTGTGGGGGTGTGCGTGTATGTGTGGTTGTGTGCGGCCGCATGTAGGCGTGTGTGTGAGTGTGTCCAGTTTTCCGTCCCCAGAGGCAGACAGAGAGGGAGTGTGGGAACTGGAATGAGTCTAAACTAAGACTGGACACAGACATTTTTATAAATGGGGTCAGGGCCAGAGTGGAGATGGAGTCAATAGGGTTAAGATAATAGAAGAACACACACATAACACAACATGAGTGCAATCTATACTTTTTCAGTGCCTTCTTCACTGTTTAATGTTAGAATTACTTATAAAGGTTGCAGGAGACAGTAGGACCTTCTAAATGACCTTTTGTACATCACGTTTGTTGCTCTCTGTATACATTATTATGTATGACTAAAAAGGAAAATCTGCAACATAATCAAAATCACAGCCTTGTCTGAAGGTATGAAACCTAAGAAAGTAGTGTGACGCCCCACCTGAACATTTTAAAACTGCTGTTTGTTCTCTCTTACTTTCGATCATCTTGTATTTGCAGGTCAGCAGCTCAGCGGTCAGTCTAAGTAAGGGTGAATTAAAAGCTCCTAGCGCAGCTTGAGTCAGTCATGGCAGACTGGAGCCTTTTGGGAAACTTCCTGGAGGAAGTACAGGAGCACTCCACCTCTGTTGGCAAGGTATGACACGTCCAAGCACAAAAAGACACGGTGCATACATCCACATGGAGCAGGACAACACTCTGACTACTCATAAACATTTATACCCTCAGAATAGAACATGTTTCTCCGGATTGTCCTGTTTATGTCCTGGTCTGAAGTTTATGTCTGGGCAGATGTAAGATAATGTTAATGCTGTTTAGTTTGTTTTACTGTGGAAAAATATGGAAATCATTCATTCTTGAAGGGAAAGACATGAGCTTATATTATCCAACATCTGTGTTGCATAATATGATAGTGATGCACAAGATTGTGTTTTCATTGAGTTAAGCTTAGTTTTTTTAAGTAGATAGCAAAATGAGAAAATTTGCTTAAATAGTTGTCACAGGGCAAATATTAGTATTGTTTGAAAACAAGCTGAGATCAGACAAAACCAACAGCAAGACAATACCAGGACTTAGAGGCCCAGTGCACATGTAGCCGGATATCTGGAAAACAATTACATTTTTATGTGTTCTGGTCTTTCGTCCACATAAAAACTCTGATTAGTATCATAAAAAGGACTATTTATGAAAACTCGGACAAAAGCGGAGATTTGACAAATCTCAGTGTTTATGGATGTGCAGGAAAAAATGAATTTTAGGGTTCAGCACATTTTAGTCTGTAACAAATAAAGTGCTAATATGTCCACATACTTGCCTTGATGCAATTCAAACACAATTGAAACCTCCAGGCGCCATTTTTAATTCCTAACAGGAAGTTCTGGTTGTTTTACAGGGTTCTGTTTCACTGGTATAGGTTTTAACTTTGTGCTACACTGCCCTCTAGGGGTTGGGTATAAACCAAAAACGGATTAAAACAGGTGTCAGCTCTCAACAAAGCACCAATGTTCTAAGGCACATCCTAGAACAGGAACTGAACCTGTTCTAGAATGAAAGTTCTTTCTGTGGAAACACACTGTTATATAAACAGAAAAACAAATATAGGCACTAGAATATTTGTCTTTCTCTTGTTTTGTCCCTCGGGGCACAGGTGGCAGCATTAAACTCTTCAAAGTAAAATAACTTTATTGGTTGCTCTTGAATATAGCCAGGAGTTTTATTCTAAACTGAAGAGGAAACAAAACTTGAAGCTGTGATTTTGTTGGTCTGCTCTTGAGAAAATTAGAAAAATCATAAGTCCGAGTCCAAGATAATCAAGACTTTGACTAATGCTGAAGTACCACATCAGTAGCATAAATCAATAAATAAATGTTAAATCATTTCAGTACTTTGCGGCTGATAGAAGTTTTAAACCTCTACAATATTAACACTAGTTCACCTGTGAAAAGGAAGATGATGCTAATTGAATTTCTGTTCTCACATCTAACAACATTCTCGTTTCTTGTTGTAACTTGGATAAAATTACTGTTAATGTGTTACTGTGCCACATTCTTCAGCTACAACACTTCACATAACTACCAACAAAGATAGTAATGAATGTTCCTACCTGTTGTATTTGCCATGTTGTTTTGGCTTCAAGCATTCTCATATGGATTCTGCTTGTTGATTCTTGCTCCTCAGGTGTGGCTGACCATCCTGTTTATCTTCCGTATCTTGGTGCTCGGGACGGCAGCCGAGTCATCGTGGGGCGATGAGCAGGAAGACTTCAACTGTGACTCGGTGCAGCCGGGCTGCGAGAACGTCTGTTATGACAGAGCATTTCCTATAGCACACATACGATACTGGGTAATAACCTGAACACACTGAATCAAAATGTGCTTTTACATCTATTAATATTAGGACTCTGACACATCCTGACCCATGTTAAGAAGTTGATTTGAAATCTAAGACAAATTATCTGTAATTATCCGATGAAAGGGTCTCGACCCTCGGCCATTGAGAAATGGAGGTGCTGCCCCTGAAGTTTTGGCTATCGATTTTACCCAGTCGATGAAGTTTGCCTGTGAAATGTAATGCGCCAGTTTTACTGTATGAAGCTTACAGGAAATTGCTTGTGCCATAGACAACCATCCTCCACTGCAAAGCGAGAAGAGCCGAGTCGAACAAAGAAGCTTTTCATATTCATTCAATATTTGGAAGGTGGCCAACATGGACTGAACGCTTCGTTCATTTCCTCAGCTGCCGTTGCTAAAACTAAAGGCAGACGTCACAACTCTTTCTGTTGGCTGATTGACCCAGTTAAAATTCTTACAGAGTTTGAGAACGTGAGAAATCCCAGACTGTGCTGTAAGTCAGATTTGAATCATGCAGGCCTGCATAAGAAGGTAACGGCCAGGCTAGTTTGATGCCATAAATTCACAGTGTGTTAAAAGCACGAACCTTAAAGATGTTTTCACATTTGTGATGTTACAAGTACAAATGTGTGTATGTGTGTATGACAAATGCAAAACTATGCAGAAATACTCCTGTTGTGCTTTGGGATTCATGGCTGTTGTCTTTTCAGGTGCTGCAAATTGTATTTGTGTCGACTCCGAGTCTAATCTACATGGGCCACGCCATGCACACGGTTCGCAGGGAGGAGAAGAGGAGGAGCAGGGAGGAGGAGGATGCAGGTGGAGGAGGGAAAGAGGAAGACCAAGGAGGAGGAGAAGAAGGAGGAGGTGGAAGAAACAAGCAGGGAAGGAGTGTTGAGAAGAATGAAGGAAAGGAAAAAGATGAAGGTTCGTCTGCAGGTCGAGTTCGGCTGAGAGGGGCGCTGCTGAAGACATACATACTGAGTATTCTGATCCGTACCATCCTGGAGGTAAGCTTTACTGATTATACTTTTAGCCTGGTAGACATCTTAAATCACCCCACACAACTTTATACGTCCTCATTACCTTTTAAAGACATCTTTGAGTTCTGAAAGCTTTTCTTTAGATTTTGGCTGCTTTTTTAAAATCTTGAGCAAAAAAAAGCATGTTTGATAAGCACATTGACTAAGCTTCAGGACCCACTCTTCTCATGCCTGCCTTCAAAAAAATCTAAAAGAGGCAGCAGCTCAGGGACAGAGTTTTCAGGGACAAAAACATTCTTTTGTGATGCAATGTGGCTCTGGACAGCAACCTGGGCGTCTAAAGGATGTCCAGGTTGCTGTGAGAACTGCTTTCAGGTCATCTGCATTGGTGGGTCTAATGTCTCATTTTCCTCTTGACACCACTCTATGTTGATCATTTCACTTTCTGAAAGGACTGGCAAGAAATATTGCAATTTTAGACAATATTTTTTTGAACTGTCAAAAAGTGTTTTTTTTTTATTATCTTAAAAAGCAACCTACATTTAAAGAAAGTTCAAGCTGGAATCAAAGCTTTGAAAATGTTTTACATCGTTGGAAACAAAGCTTGACTGTTTTTTTCTATCTAGGTAGTGTTTTTGTGTCTGCAGTACTTTCTCTATGGCATCTTCCTCCATCCTCTGTATGTTTGCAAGGTAAAAACAGAAATCATCAAAATCATCTCATAAACCCATATCTTCAAATTCTAACTTGAGTTTATTTTATTTTCCCTGAGGCGTTGCCGTGTCCGCATCCAGTCAACTGTTATGTCTCCAGACCCACTGAGAAAAATGTCTTCATTGTGTTCATGTTGGCCGTTTCGGTCGTCTCCCTGGTGCTCAGCGTGCTCGAGCTGCATCACCTGGCATGGAGACACTGCTGCAGGTAGTGGAGTGGATATCTGAGGAAAACAGTCCTTTTGTTGGTCTGCATCTCTAAGCAACGCCCTAAAAAGGGCGTTCCCTAGCATGTCATTTCCTTTAATCTTAGCTTTGCGTGCATGTGCTCTATGTGTGTATATATGAGCATGCAGATAGCTAAAAGAGACAGACGAAAACAGAATTATTTATTCTCAACAGGACTTTAGAACTGAGGTGATGTGCTCCATGTTCCTGGTTTTAGTCAGAACTCCAGCAGCAGCGTCTGGATCAGCTGCAGCTGGAGGATTGATTTTTTTTAGGCAGACCTGTGAAGACACTGTTACAGTAATCAATGCGACTAAAGATAAACTCATGGATGAGTTTCTCTAGATCTCACTGAGACATTAGTCCTCTAATCCTGAAGATGTTCTTCAGGTGACAGAAGGCTGACTTTGTAACTGTCTTTGTGTGGCTCTGAATGTTCAAGTCTGAGTCAATCACTAAATCCAGATTTTGGGCTTGATTGCTGGTTTTAGCTGTAACAGGTGAAACTGTGCATTGACTTCAGATGGTTCCTCTGTAGGTGCAAAGACAATAACTTCAGTTTTGCTTCTATTCAGCTGGAGAAAGTTTTGGCACATCCACATCGGATAAAGCCAGGCATGGAGGATACAAGCTGCTTCTGACTGTAAAAACATAGTTTCAGCTCACAATGTTACAGTATCAGTTTGTAAAAAATAACATTTCTGCTTTTAACTCAGGACAGCTGCTTTGAAGACTATTCAAGGCCATGCAGCACCCCAAGATAGTTTAGGTTAAATCATAGTCTTATACTTTATTGGTTCGTGTTTATTGTCAACAGGAAATATAAGCAGGAAGAAGTTTTCATTTGAAACTAACTCCTTTAAAATTTCTGCTGCAGGAAGTTCTTCTCCTCAAAGAGTGTCACGTCTGCTAAGACCTCCATGGTCCGACAGATCTCCATGTCTCCACCTCTACCGTCAACCCCACCTCCTGATTTCAACCAGTGTGTGACTGGATCCTCGCACTTCCTCCCGCTCCCCTTCCCTAACAATGGACTGGCCTCTCAGCAAAACTCCGAGAACATGGTGACGGAGAAGAACAAGAGGGCTGCTGCGGTGGAGGAGGCAAACTTTCTCCACATAAATTACTATTCAACCAAATGGGAGAACTGTGGAGACGGCCAGATTCAAGACGGAGCTTACCTGAGTTCTGACAGTAACAGCTACAGTCCTGAGAGCAAAGACATGATGTGCCTCCAGATCCAGAGCAATGGCACAGATGGGCTGCTGCTGAAGGACAAGAGGAGATTCAGCAAAACAAGCGGAACAAGCAGCCGGACAAGAGCGGGCGATCTCTCAGTTTAGAAATCAAATCACAGACAGACTCCAGCTACAGCACCCTTTCAACAGGATTCATAACTCTTGACCTTTTTCACATTGGCTGTGATTCCATTGACTTTACAATTGGGGATGTTGGATTAGGAAAATAAATGCTTACTGGAAACACAGCAATTTCAAAAAACTTGAGCTTTTTCATAAAAGGTCTCTGCTCTAGGATGACATGGTTTTTCGGTTGTATCAAAATTTATCTCTTTTGCTAAACTATAATGGTAATTCTATCTTTGCCTCATACAAGATGTATGATCAACAACCGGATGTTAGTACTGTCAGAAAAGACAAAGACGATGACGACAGGAAGTTGTAGGAGGATGGAGGCGCAGGTTGTTTTTTTAATGACTTATCGCGTGAACAAAATTATTCACATGTTGTCTTTCCTATTTAATTGAAACACAGAAATTGCAAAATGCCACTACTACAGTTAACTACAGTGATGATGTGTTGAAGTTGATGTACAATTTATGTGAATGTGACAGAGCTGCTGATGAGAATCTTTGATAACTGCCCTGGTTACTGATTCACTGAAATAACTTTGTCTTCAGAAACTAGCTACTTTTCCATGATAAATGTATGCAAATCTTTATCTATTCTGATAATGTAAAAAAAAAAACAAAAAACACACACACAATTTTGCAATTTCAGTGTTTCCGTTCAATAAGAAATTAAATAAAAATCACATTAAGCTTGTTCACACGATAAGTCATTAAAAATCATAGCAGCAATGGATGGAAAGAATTATATGAGATATAATCATGTTTCAAAAATGGCCCTATAGTGCTGGTATTAGCTATCACAGAAGACATCAGTGTTTTATTCAAGCTTTGGGCCAACAAGCTCCTGATAGTTGGGAACAACTAGGTATCTGGCATTTCGAGGAAATTGTAGTTGGCAATTTTACAGAAGAGCTTTGGATTCAACACTTTGGAATGACACGACTTTGTGATGCTGTGAGAGCTCTGCTCTGTAAAATAAAAGACAAGCCATCATTCTCCTATCATTCTCTACCAAATGTTTTTATTTCTTCTTCGTCATTTTAGCCAGTAGTAACATCCAGCTGTTGATCGCGTGAGTCATGTGATATGAAAAAAGTGCTTTTTCATTGCAGCTTCACAAAGCACCTCTATTTCAAGGGAGCCAAAAAAACACCTCATTCTAGCGCAAAACCTTTTATCAAAAAACATGAGATTTTGAGAAATTGGCGTATTTCCTCCAATGTATTTTTGTACTTTCAGTTTGCACTTTTCTATAGTTAATGGAAACACGCCTCTCAAACGATTCCTGTAGTTCTTTTTAGATGAGGTGCTATGAAGTTCCCTTACTTGTTGCACAAAGCGTAATATAAGCATGAGATTGTTGGTCACATAAACACATTGTTGGTGCGGGGGAAGCTAACAGCTAGCCACACATGAACCATCTGTTACACTTGGTGCTGTTTTCTTCTTAGATTTTGAAATAGTAATAACAGTATTGTTATTTGTTACTGCAGATCACCTGGAAATCACCAGTCTGTTCTAGTTATGTCAAGAATGGAGTAAATCATTAGATTTTGTATCAGTTGTACATAGTTTGGTTAAAAAAATAAATAAATAAATAACCTTTGTTCTGTGCTTCTCTTCATACAGAGGGTTAGGACTCTCAGCTGTTGAGGAACAATTGCTTGTTGAAGGTGTGGAAATTTTAAACAACTGTATGTGATTTTACCCCATCATTAACGCTTGGCCGTGACGTAGGTAATGCACCAATTCAAAATTGTTTACCAGGAATTGCGTGCGATGTAAACAACCGTCCCTCTCTGCAAAGAGAGAAGTGCCAAGCTGAATCTTTGCTAGCAATAAAAAAATCTTACATTTTCAATTTGTTAAAACTTTAATTATGTAATACTTGAAAAGATTTCTAACACAAAGTTAATGCCTTTGTTCAATTATGTACCAGGTCAGCTAGTGTAAGTCCACACAGGAACATGAACAATATTCACCTGGACAAAACAGTACCAAACTTAACAATGGTCTGCTGAGAAGTTGTAAAGTGTTAATATCAGCTAGTATATTGTTGCATCATGCTGTGAACACTTTCAGTTTGAGACCATTTATGTTTTAATTTAAATGTTATCTAAAACAGGCGGTGTTTGTTCAATTAGCAGTTAGCTACCACCACTTCCACCATTTATTTACTTTCAACATGCTCACAGTGTTGTAACATCTTTTGACCATATGTAAGGGAATATTACTGATAATAACCGTTTAACCATTATAGACTGTACCTGAGCCAGTTGATTTTGTGACAATGTAAAGACCTAAACACGTATATAGAGTCCAGGAGCACCATTTATTTTCCTTAGTGCTTGGTTTCCATTGTGAGTACTAAGATTTATTTGGCATTTAAAATATTAAAATAGACAGTTCTAAGCATTTTTATGGGGTTTCTGAAATGTTTGAGGATTTTAGTAATTCATGAGTGGTTGTAGTCCTTAACATCTACGAATACTGGGTGACCATCGTATGCTGTATTTATGATGATATTGTGTCAATGTATGTCACAGAATCAGAGATGTTTGCACTACTGCTTCCTTATTTTCAGCACATCAGTTAACAACTCTTGTATATCTTATATAATTTGTAAACCATCTGTCAGAGTCAGTTCTGCCAAATGTTTTTATTTAACATTCTTATTGGAAATATCCTCAAATAAAAATATACTCTCATGCAGTTTATCTGATATCAGTCCTTTTGCAGCATCTTTACTGATACATATTTATGTGGAATGATGAGACAAAAATGAATGTAACTTTACCACTTACGTTCAACTGAAGCCTCTTAGACTTTTTTTTGTTCGTTGAAGAAGAAAAAAGAACTTGAGTATCAGACAGACAACCACAGTAAACTGTGAGAATGAAATTTGAAGAAGTGTACTCTGGGGTTAAAAAAAAATCTTCCCAAGCTGGTTCCCATGACCAGCGTCCAGAACGGGAATGTGGCTGATGGGAGAAATTCCATTAAACTCGTCTTAATTTAGCAAAGGTTTGAGAACAATAAAAATATTGGTTCTCTTTTTCTTTCTGTTTGAGTGTTTTTACTGTGTATTCCAACTAAAAACAACAATAAATAAATTTAAAAATTTATTTTACCTTTATTTAATCAGGAAAGTCCAATCGAAATTTAAAAAAACATTTTTCAAGAAAGACCTGGCCGAGAGGCAGCAAGGGTTATACAACCATTACAAGTAATTACACAAATAAATACAAATAAACAGTCACAATTTAAGGAAGTCATCCCTGGTGCTCTCAGTCTGGACTGAGTTAATTTTGAGTCTTTTTGCAACATGTTCCGTGTACGGAGCACAATACACAAAGGCCCCTTTTTCCCAAACCTTTGCAGGGAAATAGTAGATGATTGGATAAAATAATAGAAATATCTGTAGAGGAATTAAATTAGAAATACTTTTTTTAATGTTTGGCTTTATATTCAAAGAAAGAAAAGGATAAAATCAGCATTCAAGTTGAGTTTCATGGCCAGATTCAATTTACTACATTTCAGTTGATTGGTAGCTCTTAATAATAAATAAAAACTACTTTATGCTACTTTTTTAGCAGCACTCTCAAGTGGCGTTTTTTATAATGACTGAATGAGTTCAGGGATAACCCACAACGAACGCATATTACTATAAAGTGTTTAATAACAGAACATACAAATGAGAATTTAACTATCGTTCATCAAGAAAAATCAAATGAATAGAATCAGGCTAATCAGAACCTGGAAGCAGATTTAAACTTGGTTCTACATTTTGACAACCCAGTAAAATCAGTTACAAAATTATCATAAAGACATTTCCAAAAGCAATTCAATCAAAATTGTCCCAGAAAAACTGGTGCATGCCTTTATTTTTAGTGGGTTACAGTAGATCTGTGCAGATCAATAAGGCAGCTGCAGATCATCAGAGTCCTGATCAACACCAGCAAAGCTGATCACATTCCACCAGTTCCTGAATCGCTGCTCTGGCTCCTTGTTTATTAAGGAATAGGTTCTTAATAAACCTATTAGAACCTAATAGAAGTTCTGCTATTAGTCTATAAATTATGGAATAGTCTTTGGCCAGAATACATGTTTGTATTGCTTGTCAGGTATGAACCATATGGGCCCCTCAGATCTTCATAGACCAGAACTAGAGGTGAGACTGGATGCCCCAAAACATGTGTATACACAACCAAGAACAAAATAATCTGTTTGATTACATGATGTGTGATGCTAAAAAGTGTTTCCATTGCAGTTTTGTGAAATACACCAATTTCACAGTCGAAACACCAACTTATACAGCACAAAAACCTTCTATGGAAAAAGTTTTTTTTTTTTTTTTACTTTTATTTGGGTTTTTTTCATTAAGCATTCATTTTTGAAATTTCAATTTGCCTAATTATATGGTCAATGGAAACTCAGCTAATGTCTCTTTCTTAAAGTCTTAACCCTTTATGTGGTGATTTTATGCTTATACTTTATGTCCTTTACTTTGATGTCCTACAGGACATTGATGCTGCCTTGACTGATGCTGCCACCCCTTGTTTTACAGGATGGACAGTGAGCTCAGTTTACTTGTATTTCATTTCTTTTTTTAGATCACGGACTGCGCAGTGTCTTTCTGTCAACAATTGGCTTCTTTTTGCTGCTCTTCCTTAAAGGTCAGGTTTGTAAAGTGCACCGCTAATAGTTCTGTTGACAGATTTTCCCACTTGAGCTGAACTCTGAGATGTTCAAAGCTTGGCATTGTGGTTCACAGACTAAACTTATCCTCTTCCTGATACCGTTTGTTCAGTCGTGTTCCCAAGCATTCTGAGATTAAATTCAATATTACCACTTATTTACTAATAGGTGACTTCTGAAGCCAATTGGTTGCAATTAATTTTGTTTAGAAGTAGCAGATTAAAGGCTGCTGCATACTATTAAGAATTTCATTGGTAGAAAATTGACAAAGCTACTAAATGTAAGGTTTGGTTGATTGATGTAAATCCATCCACCCACCAATTTTCTAACACCCTTGTGTGGGGTCGGGAGGGAGGTGCCTATCTCCAGCGAGGGGCAGGATAAACCCTGGACAGGTCACCAGTCTGTCGCAGGGCAACACAGAGACAGACAGGACAAGCAACCATGCACACACTCACTCACACCTACGGAGAATTTAGAGAGACCAATTAATCTGACAGTCATGTTTTTGGTCTGTGGGAGGAAGCCGAAGTACCCAGAGAGAACCCACCATGCACAGGGAGAACATGCGAACTCTGTGCAGAAAGACCCCGGGCCGGGAATCGAACCCAGGACCTTTTTGCTGCAAGGCAACAGTGCTACCAACTGCGCCACTGTGCAGCTGATTGATATAAATGTAGAATAAAAATCAACTAGTTTTAAGAGCAGTAATTCTTTGGCCAACACTGCCCTCTGGTGGCTTGAATGTTAATAAATCAGACCAGAGAGTCCCCCCCAAAACCCTTGATTTTCTTAGAACAGAGGTGGGTAAAGTAGCCAAACATTTTACTTAAATAAGAGTAGCACTAACTCAACATTTTTTTTATTAAAGTAAGCTAAAAAAAAAAAAAAAAAAATCCCAAAAATTATTTGAGTAACATTAAAAAAAGGTATTTGTTAAAAATGGCTTCTTAGCTACTGAGAAACTCATCCTAACATCTGATTTATTATTAAAAATGTCAAAGTTTTGGAAATAGTTATCTCATGAATAAGTTTGTCTCGCTACTCTAAGCTGGAAACAGGGTGAGGTGAACCATCCTGTTCTTGGAGAAACCAGTTTCAGTTAGTTCAGAGAGACCTCTCTACTCCTTATCTTTAAGTTTCTGTTTTATGACCGACCCCCCACCCACCTTTCAATAAAACCAGGCTGCTGCAGGGGGACGGGTTGGAGTTGTCCTGAGACTCTCCCCCTTTGCTAAGGCTGAAGTGATACTAATCTCTGTGTGGTTCAATATCAACAGCTTAAAATAGCCAACATCATCAGACAAACAAAAATGTAATGTTTTGTGAAAATTTAAGGATGTTAAAGACTAAAATTAAAATAACTCATATAACTACAGATAAAAAAAAAATATGCAAGAGAAACTTTCCTTTTCAAAATGTACTTCTTTCGATATAAACCTTATGAAACTAAAATTTATTGTAGGTGATGTATATTTATGTTAGAACAACATAAAAGATGTTCAGTGACAAAATATACAGTTTACTGTATAAGCAGTTGCTACATAAATGGCAAAAAGGTTCAGCAAATATAGAATAACATTAGAACAGCAAACAGGATGTCTCACTTCAACATAAATTGCATGTCTCTGTCTGATGCACTTTAGTCTAACACATGTTACTCAGAGTGGGTAGAGAAGCTAATAATTTGAATGAGGTATGATTAGTGATACTTTATAGAAGCATGTATGACATGTTGGAAATACCGCTTCAAAAATGAACCGCAATCTTTTCTCCCATGACAGACTAAAAAATCCAAATTATCGCTGGTCATTTTTGATTGTAACTTTACAAAAGGCACCTCGTACCTGTAGGTATAATTAAGGCTTTTGAAGATTTCTTTTAGCATTTTGCGGCCTGCTTACAGGTTTAGCTTGCTTGGACAACCAAACTTGGGCCTGTTGTTTTGAATGTCCTCTATTTTTAAACTATTTTCTGTTCAGTTGACTGGTTGCTTTGAGATTATTCTCTTTAAATCCCTCACCAGATTCATAAACTGCTACAATCTTCTTTTGAAGGCCTCAGAAAGCTCTTTTGATCTCAACATGGGCTTTAGTCTCACTTCAGCAGTAGCTGCGGTTCCATTAGCTGTGTTCCATTAAGCATAACACTGAGCAAATTAGAATCACAAAAATAAATGTGCTTAACCGAAACACCTCAATCAAAAAAATAAAAATAAGATAAGAAAAGATGTTTATTCTCAAGGATAAGGTGGTTTTTAAGCCATATTAAAATTGGTATTTTTCATATAACTTTTTTTTGTATCACTACAGTTTGTAATGCAACGTGCTTATTTGTGGGCTCAACAAAAGTTGTATCACTGTAAAGTGTTGAATCCATGGCTCCTGTCTAAAATTTACAACTGCAATTTCTACAAAATGCTGTATACGTAGTCGCTCCCAACTATAAGCCTAACACCTGAACAAATTGTCAATGTCTCCTATGATGGTGGATATTAGCACTATGTCAATTGCTTTTGTTTTTTGCATTAATATTATAAGTCTGTGGTGAAGCTGAATACAGCAGTGGGCTTGATTGTTTCAGGTAAAGTCAAAGTAAAAAGTTGTCTTATGTTAAAAATTTTAAGTTCTATATCTTTGTTTGATTTAATCAGTTTTGGTGGGAGTAAATGATGAGTTGTCCAAGTTATTTTTCAAGTTGTAATGTCGTATATATATATTTTTAGTAATAAATAGGTATTGTCTTCTGTTTCTATTGTTCCTTCATACTTTAGTTTCTCAGCATTACCAAAATTGATAACCAGTATTCATATGTAAACATTTTTTTGATTTCAATATAGATGAAAAATCACTTTGACACCTGAGAAAACACTTGCCATGTTGATGTCATCTCTTTCAGCCATGTTTTTCTTCTCTCTTTCCCATATTTACACTCTCACCTGTTTGACATCCATATTCTCACAGCATGTTGCAGCTCATGTGTCATCTATATTTATATCCTAAACATACCTTATTTACTGCTACCTCCATGTTCCCCAGTTAAGTCACTACAGTTACACACAAATGAGATGATTTATTAAAGGAAACTCTTAGAATCTGTACATCTAAGTTTGAGTTTCCAGTCAGCGCTCACATGAAACGTAGCTACAGACTCACGTTTTCTACTGTAACACGTTTTAAAATGACTTTGTGCCTATAAACTTCTGCTATTGTGCCTTAAAGCAAGTGGTTTGCACTTTTGTCCTTCAGCACAAAATGCGTGTCATGACAGAGCTTTTATTTTGAAACTGGATCCAGTGGGGATCAGAAATTCCCAGCATTCCTGTGACACAGCTGATCCTTCACTGTAAATGGGTTTACAAGTCAAATAGTTTAGGTTCATGCAAGATAATCTGAGGCAGGTTCAAAACAATGATCTAAACTGTTTAATCCAGACTCTTTTAAAAGCCAGGCAATACATTTAGCTGCTGTTTACAGTAAGTAATTTGCTGTTGTGTGGGCTGAGTTAACCTGTTGTGGTTAATCTGACTAGTGACATAGTTTTTTTCAATCTTTAACAGACACTTTTAGTTACTGTCAGCATGAAATTGTATAACTTTTCCCTGCTCTTTCTCCCTCTTTTGAAAATAAGAGGGACTGGCTAAAATACTACTGAACTGATTGCATAACAAAAGCAGAATCTGAATCTGAACTAATTTTATTTAACTACATTGCTTGAACAACAGTTTGGCCGACCATACACTGAGGTGAAAAGGTGCCATAACTAAGTTAGGCCGTCTTAAGAGATTAGCAGGCTCTCAGCTGACTTTACCAAGGTGTCAGGCCTTAATGAGCTTTATGGTTAAAGATTATTCAGAGCTGCTGTAAGGAAAAGCCAGGTGAGTCAAATGTCTACACATCTCACAGCAGGTGCATCCAAAGTGCGGCCCTGGCACCATTAGTGAACCTCTGCCTAATCTTGTGACTGCAATTTCAGAATCTGGCAGATGGACACTGTTTTTATATCTTTTTGGTCAAGAATTTTACAAACAAATAAGATATTGTTGAAACAAAAAAATATCAGGTGCGTCATATTTTTTTTTCTCATTTATTAATCAAGTTTCTGCATGTTTATTAACATTGCACATTGCATTTATCATTTGTCTACAGACTAATGACTTTTAACAAAAGAAACACATTCAACAAACACACCATCAACTACCAAATAATTAGGAAATTTAAACTTGTAAGTGAATATTAAAAATGATTCTTATGCAGACTGATTCTAAAATCAGAAATTGTATTTATTGTGTCACAAATTCATTTCTTTTTTTTTTTAATGTAACAACATTTTATCAGTTCTATAAGTATTACCAAAACCTACAAAACCTAAAGGAAGACATTTGATGGTCTAGTTCTGAGGATTACCTCCTTTATTCTAAAGTGTTTGTATATTTTAGTAAAAACAAAATACACACTCTTTGAATTCTAGGATTTTAATTAATCTGGACTCAGAGCCAGTTCTGACAATATCTGGTTCATGAAATATGCAACAGATTTTTTTGGCAAACAAATATTGAGCCAAAAGAAAAAGTTGTTACTTGGACAATAGAGTCAAACTCTGAGTCAGCACTCTGTAGAATCATATTCCTTATCCTTGTTGTCTGGAAGAATTTGGCAGTGTCACATAACTATGGAGGAATGTTCTTTAAAGCTTTGCTTTGGTTCATTCATCAGCATTTCTGGACGACTCTTTTAAATTCCCACCACAATGTTTGAACTGAATTAAGGTCTGATCTTTGAATGAGATTCTAACACCTTGATTCCTTCATTTATTTAGCAACAATGTTGTTGATATGTTGCAGAGTAGGGGTCCTTGTACTATTATAACTCAGCACTGTTGCCTTGCAGCAAGAAGGCTGCAAGACAACCTGGGGTCTTTCTGCACAGATTTGGCATGTTCTCCATGCATGGGTTCTCTCCGGGTACTCCGGCTTCCTCTTGCAGTCCAATGTTAGGATTGGTAGGTGAATTGTGCATAGTTGTTTATTGACTGGTGACCTGTTCAGGGTGTTCCCAATGTTGCCCAATGACTGTGGGAGATAAGCAGCTGTCCCCCTGCAGCCCTGGTACAGATGATGAGTGGATGAAACTTTTAAGCGTTTGGCTTCTATGAACTGTTTATTTAAATGCATAGAATCAGGAAGTTTGCTGGTTGAATAGAGGGAAGAATTGCTTCAAAAAGCTAAAGTGAAGACATTTTAACAACAAGTTGTTAATCCTCAACAGACCTTAAAATTTAGCAACTTTCTGTTCTTGGAGCAGGGTTAGGGTTAGGGTCTTAAACAAACACGTAAAATGCCTTACAAAAGAATTCATAACCCTTGAACTTCATTTTGTGTCATTATGACCAAAAACATTGAAGTATTTAATTAGGATTTTATGTGATTGACCAACACAAAGCAGTGCAAAACTTTGAAGTGAAAGGAAAATGATACATGTTTTTTTCCAAACGTATTTTAAATAAAACTGAAAGGTTTGGCAGGATTTTCTATTTAGCTTATTCCTGCTGATAAAGAAGGAGCAAAAAAGATGGTCAAGGTTAATGTGCTAGTGCTAATCCTGGAAAAAAAAAAAAAAAACTATTAGAAGCTGTAAAAGACTTGAGACTGAGATAGAGGCTCACCTTCCAACAGAACAACACCCTAATGCCAACGCTACAAAGGAATAGTTCATTTCAAAAAATATTCATGTGCTAGAATGGTCTAGTCAAAGTCCAGACATGGATCCAAATGAGAATCTGTGGCAAAACCTGAATACTAATGCTGATAGATGCTCTCTATACAATCTGACAGAGTTTAAGCCATCTTGAAAAGAACACAGGCCAAATTTCCATCTCTAGATGAGAAAGGCTGGAACATTATTGAGTCTGGAGTGGGAGGGAGTGTACCCACCTTTCAGATTTCTTGTTGTAATAACAGTAATACATTCCATTGTTTTGGTCTATAAAACAAAAATACACCAGAAACACATTTAGGTTTATGTTTGGAAAAAAAAAATTATCTTAAAACAAAAATAAAACCTAAGAGTCTTGTTGATGCAGGATCATTTACTTCTGATTCTGAAAATGCCAACATCTGAAACAAAATTTGTTGTCTAAGAATAGTAATCCCATTTTTAATCTGGGAAAACAAAACCCATGCATGACACGTTAAAACTTTTTCATCCAGTCTTCCACCTTCAAAGACTTTTTGTCTCGTAACGGCTGAGGGTATCTGGCCTCATGTGAAACAGACCCTGCTTCTCTAGTTTCTGTTTTTCTTTACACAACTGTCAGTTTTGCAAAAGGCATTTTGTTATGCAGTACCCACAGTTTCCATTAGGTGTCACTAAAAAACAATAAATACCTCCACAATTTCCCTGTTTGTTTTATATCAATCATCAGGTTACATAGTTTAATTATATTCACAAAACACATAGATTCCCACCTGAACCCATAACAATGGATTCAAATCATTGTCAGGCTTTATTTCACTTTTGTATATATAAAGTTCGGCGTTTACAGCCTAACAGCAGCAGCCTTTGAATGCACTCTTGCTGCTGATTGTGGTTTTTCTTTAAAGACATTCCTGTCACGTTGCTGCTGTTAGCTGGGCTTTGGTGGAAGGGAGGTGACACTGATCCTAGCCAGAGCTGCTTACAGTTGGCTCATTTCCCACACATCCAAGAAGAGCAGTGATGGATCATGTAACACAGACAGTAACTAAGCAGGTGTGGCACTCAGATTGCCCAGATCCATAAGTAGTGATTATAACACCTTAGAATAGGTAGCGTGTATCCAAATCCAAAGATTAAGCTGTTTAGATCCTGTCTGAAGAAAACTAATCCTAAGAAATCAGGAAGTTTCAAGTGCCCTGGATTGATCAAGAAAGAAAACACTTCTCTGGAAGAAAAGAAAAGAATCTGAGATTAACTAGATGCTAGTTTAGTTAGCAAAGCTGGTTTATTAGGATGGATATATCAATGAATCCACCTAGCTTCCAAGTCCATAAATAAAAATGCAATGTTATTAGCTTCTTTTAACATAGAGAGTATTCGACTTTGCAGTTTGGTGACCCTTCTGGGCGCCTGTAACTATCATAGTTTTTACATACAAATACAAAAGCATGTGAGGGCAGCTGCAGATGATTGCTTGAATCTTAACACATTGCCACATTGCCACCACAAACTTCAATATGTGTTACTAGATTTTAGGCACTGCATCAACAACATTTCCAAAACTTTGTTGAATCCATCCATGATGAGCACAGAATTGTGAAGTGGAAGGGAAATGATACAAGGCTCTCAAAACTTTTGTGGTGTTTTCTGTCCCCTGAATCATATGGAGCCACATTGCTGAAGTTACAACTGCAAGTCCTTCGGGTTGCGACTCACAACATTGTTCTAGAGACTGACATTTTCAATGTCCCCCATTCTTCTTTGCAACATAGTTCAAGCTCACTTAGAGCAGACAACAAGGATTTACGAAAAGCAATTTTCAAGTATTGCCACACATTCTCAATTTGACTTTAGGATCCCTCATGTCAGTCTGTCAATTCTTCCATCATCCCTCTCATATCCAAAATTTGGATCCAGAGGGCTATAGATCAATGAGGGAAGCCCAGACGTCCTTCCTGTAGTGACATCCTCCAATGTCCATGGTGTTTCCACCTGATATGTCCCATCTGATTATTTGGGACATATCAGATGGGACAATCCCTCCAGAGAGTCCTAAGTCTCCCCCAGTGTCTCGCCTAGTGCGACATGCCAAGAAAACTTCCAAAGGAAGAGATGCCTGAACCACCTCGACCAATCCCGTTTGATGCAGAGAACCAGCTACTCTCTACTTTGAGCTCCAACTGGATAACAGAACTCCTTTCCGCATATAAGGCTGAGTCCAACCAAACTACAGAGGAAATTCATTTCAGATGCTTGAATTTAGGATCTCATTCTTTAGGTTATGATCCATATCTCAAGACCATAGCTAAGGGTCAGAACATAGACAGTCCAGTAAATCACAAGCTTTGCTTCTTGACTCAGCTCTTTGTTCAGCACAACTGTCTGGAGCATTGCCTGAAATTCTGCAGTTGAAGTCACAAATAATGAGATTTGGAAAAAAAATAAAAATGTCACAAATATAATTTCTTAAGCTTCTTCTAGTTTTCGTTTATGAACATTATATTGTCAAAAGTATTTGCTCTGCCTTTACCCTCATGTCAACTTAAGTGGTATCCTGTTGTTAATCTGAAGACTTTAAGAACTTTTCAGAATCTGCTTCAATGGAGGTTTAGAAGTGTTATTGTGTCAATTTTGTACCATTCCTCCATTTGCCATTTTAGACACTAATAATTTACCAAAATGCTTGACACTCCAATTCAGCCCAGAGGTGCTGAAGTTAGTCAATTTCTTCCAAACCAAACTCACCTAAGAGATTGTGTCCAACTCTTGAAAAACAGTCTGACTCCCTAAACCCCTATGCACCAGATTCACAGACAACACAATCCAGTCAGACAGGTGCTGTTCTCCTGAGCTCAGTGATTTGAATGGATGAGTCAATGAATGTTTTCCATAAAACAAAGTGCTACTTTGTGTCCCTTTGTCAACATAACGTGACAAAGTGAAAAGAAGTTAAAGCGGTATGGATACTACTACAAGATTTAGCTAAATGAAGAGAGGTTAGAAAAAAAAACAGGAAACAAGTCTTTTTTTTGCTTCTGAAGTTTTTTATTTTGACCTTTCAACCTTTCTGTCCAAAACCAAACACAGCTACCAAATCCTTGTCTTTAGAGCACCGAATACAGTAAAATAAATTAAACCGACACTCTTGCAGTCTGTAAAATCAGGTGAATATAATCTGTCGATCCAGATGGTACCCTTGGTAGCTTTTCTGAAAACAGAAGCTCTGGTAACAAAGTTAGGCATGGTGACTGGTTGCCAGCTGATTTCACACTCTGAGCATAGTTGGTGGTTTTTACAAGGCCGCAATAAGATATTAAACACTCACATTCTTCGCTGTGAAGAGGCAGATAACAAACATGTGACCCTTAGCATGATTTGTCTCCTTGACGCACATCAAATCCGATGCCAGGCAGGAGTTAAAACAAGAGCTCAGAGAGGAGGGGCTCTTCAGTTGTAACAAAACACAAAAAGAAGGTAATGTCTGAGTTCAGTATGTGGAAATTTAAGAGGGCTCATATCATGTGAAAGCTTCACTCAGAAACTCCACTCCACACCAAATCCCCACCAGATGTCCCAACATTTCTCCAAATTATTATTGTTAACTGATATTTGCTGACTTTTATAATTTACAATAGTAAAAATGAACCGTTGTCATGGAGAACAGAATGAATGACAGGTCAGGCCACCTATCATGGCAAGTAACATTTAAATGAGATTAGCATTTATTAGGACAGATCCACAAATAATAAGTGCTGCAGTGTTACGTTTGGTCACTTGTACAACCTCCTGGAACCGTTCTTCGCCTAACATGTACGAAATAAATACACCTTCTGTACAAATGACTAAACATAAAACAAGATACTGAACACGTATGGAGCTGAAAATAACCTAAACGAGTACATTAAATACTCTCATCTTTGTTTTGTCTCTCTTCAACATTTTCACGATGTGGACGACTTGAGGTAAGCGACGAGGTCCTGGCGCTCTCCCTTCTTCTTGATGCCAGCAAAGATCATTTTGGTGCCAGGGATGTACTTCTTGGGGTTCTCCAGGTACTCCATGAGGGTGTCGTCACTCCAGACGATACCTGGCAGAATTAAAAAAAAAAAAAAAAGAAAAGAAAAGGAAAAAAGAAAAGCTAAATTAGGTAAACTTTCTTACTTTCTATTTACAATCTGGACCCATAAATTGTCACTGACCTTTGCTTTTGTTAGCATCTGTGTAGGAGTAGCCCGCCGCTTGTCCAGTCTTGCGTCCGAAAATACCGTGCAGATTGGGGCCCACCTTGTGCTTGCCCCCCGCCTCCACGGTGTGGCATTGAGCACACTTCTGGACGAAAACCTTCTTTCCTTTCTCAACGTCACCCATGATGAGCTCTGGAAATGGGAAAGCAAAATGAAAGGTGAATTTCAGGGTCACTGATGTGTATAAACAAACATAAGTGCCAATAATACCAGCGCAGATGCCGGGCACTTCTGTCCTTTTTTTTTCTATAACTCTGAAGGTTACTTAAGGTGACACCGTGTTCCTCATCCCTAACAAGTGCGGCCTCCATAATGTAACACCAGCATCTGGCTGATGTAAATTCTAGAAAGCCTGACAGGTGGATATGGCACTACAAAGCTGTTAGTTTCTTTCCATAAATAGCAAAAGACGGTTGCCAGGTTTGAGAGGTAATTAAGGTCAGTCTTAATAGTATAAAGTCAGATAGGGACAGCTTTGGTGTTTAGGTTCATGAGGAAAGAAGCCAACACTAATGAACTTAGCTAAAGGTGTTTTAATAATAGGTGCTTCTGTGGCCTCTGGTGTTTTGTCTGGTAAGTAAAGCAGATTAGCTAACACGATATAAGCTTGATGGTCGTGTCTTTACTTTGGTCAAATAAGGTTAATTTCAATTTAAACCCTACTTTCTTCTTTCTTTAAGAGGTTTAGAGTTCAATTCCCCCAAAACATCTTAAAGTGACCCTGATAATTCGGTGTCAGTCACTTTAAGGGATTACATTTTCTTTTACACAATCATCAAACACTTTATTGCTTAACTACCATATAATATAATGTCAAGCTGAAGACGTGTTACCATAACTACAGCAATTTGTTGCTTTCTAAGAACATAAAATGTAACATACATTTATCTTAAACCGAAGGCACATGTGTTTAAGTCTAAAAGCAACTAAAAGAGCAAATTCGACCAACTCTGATCGCTGCTGTTCCGGACCGGCCTGCCTCTAGGTTAGGCGCGGGAACATCTCCTATAAATGCAGTCAAGGATGCTTCAATGTCGCTGTTCAAGCAGAGCACCGACAAAGCAGTTTCTGCTGAGAAATTTCCAGGAGACCCGGGTGGCTTCTACGTAAATATAAAACGTTAATATAACCGCCAAAATGCCCGCATTGCACCTTATAAAAGCCTCACGTTACTTAACCGTTACACATTACGCAAAGAGAGCAAGTAAGCTATTCACCAACATGCAAGCTAACGGTAACGGCACACCATGTCCTTAAACTCGCCCAGTTCCCTTCAGAGCCTTATTTTAAGAAAACTATACCTGCGTCTATCTATTTCGGATATAGTAATTCAATAGAAGGCATAAAAATTACCTTTCGGCTAAAACGTGCCGGTGAAAAAAATCTCTCGGAACAGCACAGATGTAACTCCGTCGCTGAGCAGTGCTTTCTGGCGAACGTGCGAAGGTCACACTGCTTTAGAGGCACCGGCTTTTTACGTCATTGCGCAATCACATCACGTGCTAAGGATTTACGCCACGCTCACGTTACATTCAAGGGCAACTAGGAATTTAAAAATTTTTCAAACCATACCGCCATGTCTTCACAGGCTTTTACCATGTAAAAGACTACTTTAAATGAACCAATGTCTATTTATAGGAAAAATATGCAGATTTTTTTGTACTAAGTTGGAAATAAACGGAATATATTTCATTCATAAACAAATGGATGGAATGATGGATCGTCTCCATCTGACCCTCGATGTCCCCAAATGACTAAAAACAGCTTAAATTGTTAAACTTGTACACACTGTATAGAAATACCGAGGTAGTTAAGATAAACTAAGGTAAACATTTCAGGTATCGAAATCAAATTGATATTGAGATCGTATTAGAAACTTATTGAGGTTCATTTTTGTGCTGGCAGAACCAGATTGAGGATTAATCCTTTGGATCAAAGGTTCACAGATTTACCTTGGTAAATACTTAGATTTAGACCAACATGTTGACATTTTAAAGTAGCAAAAATATTTCATTATTTATTGTGTTGTTTCACAAGGAAGAGAAAGACGTACTGAACATACATATTGGCACTGGAGCTTAGTCTTTTATTCAAATTTTATTTTATTCTGTGTTAAGTTCCAAAATGACAATTATAAAATGCTTCGGAAGTCAGCTGGAGTCCAAATTCCAAGAGGAAAATTTGTACACTCATTTTGATGCCACTTATTGTCATTTTAAACCTTTCTTTTTCATTTTGCATTCCTAAACAAACCATTCAATCCCCTTCTACCAGTTTTTTATTATTATTTGAATTTAGGAAGTTTCATAAATTATGTAGTGAAACCATCCTAAAAATTCTCAGATTTCATGCACATTTTAATATTTTCTGACAATTCTGAGAAATGTTGTATCTGCCTTTCTCCCTGCGATGGATTGGCAACCTGTCCGGGGTGACCCCACCTCTCTGAAGATGGGCACCAGCACCCCTGGCAGACTCACTAAATATGTGTACGATAGTGGATGGAAAACCTCTCTCCAATATTTTTGCTTCTTACCTCTCTTTGGACTGAATACTTACAAAATATGACATCTAATAGTTTTGAATAAACTCCTGCAAGTGAACTTTTTATATATGCTTTCAAAATTTACATTTCGTTAACATATCGTTAAAAAAAAAAAACTTGAATAGCTTAGTACAAGACATCCTTGGCAGACGATTCCACTACATCAGCCAAAAAGTCGAGTACAACATGACCAAAACTATGATGGTAAGGAATGATGAGAACATGATCCCTCTAAGACTGGATCCAAAGATCCATGATGACTCTTTGGAGATACTTGGATGATATAAGTTACAATATTTATTTCACCTTGGAAATGAAAAACTGGAGTGAATTTGGCAGTTTTCGAAAGAGTTCAGATAGGTTTGTCCCTTTGCTTTTTGTTGTTCCTTGCTGCTACTATTTCATATCCATAAACAAACCATTTCTTGTCTCAAGTGCCTGCCATTTTATCCAGATTTTGTTATCATGTTTTAGAGTCGTTTAATTTGCTGTGTTGACTAATTTAATGAGCTGTGAAGACAAATATTGGTTTAAAAATGCCTAATTTATAAGCATATTTGTATGCCTGTTCCAGCTGAATAGTCCCAAATTATAGATAGATTTAAAAACTATCTGGATTTTTAATATTTAGAAAAGGAAATATTAAATATGCATACCAAACATCTACAAAAGAAGTAAAGATAATTTTATTTTTTTTGTATGAACTGACACATTGTTAGTGCAAAACTTTCACTTGGTATTTTGTTTCCAAAAAAGTACAAATTGACCAAAACTGGCAGCAACTACTCAAGCAACTCTTCCAACTGTTATTCAGTTCTACTTTAGTTAGTTTGAGAGCCTTGACCTTATAAAAAAAATTTTATCGGAGTTTAAATATTTACTCATCTTTATAGAGCAAACTGTCAGTGTGTAGACAGTACATTAATTAAGTCAAGAGCTGAGAACAACAGACATGTTATGACCAAAGTTTTGGACAATTGTGCAAACTTTCCATTAAGGAAGGCAAAATGGCTTCTGTGAAGGTCATTCTAGGAAGAAGTCAATAATCAATAAGTAAGCTGCCTAAAGTTATCAACATGTTTTTATGAAAATGAAACCTTATTAGACTGTCTGACAATAAACCTGGACTAATAAATATGGATAGTAAACTGTGCACGTTTCACTTCTGCGCATTACTTCAGCAGATCTGCAGTCAGTATAGCCTTCTGTAAACAAGTTATTACTAATCCCTGAGTTAATTAACTGATCTGAGCTGATCTGAGCTGAAGTCTAAATACAATCTAATCTGCCTTAGCAGTAAATACTCTGCTGTGCCACGAAAAAAGAAAAAAAAAGAAAAATCAGAGGACATGATGACACAATTAGGAAATTGTTATTTTAAATATGATCAAGTCCATCACCTAACTGCTTGTTTTTTACTTTAATTATCTCTTCACTTCTCATTCCTATTTTCCGAATAGACCCTTCCTTTTGCATAACTCATCCATTTTGAAAAGATTAAAACAAAGGAATTTTTAGTCTTATAAATAGTGATATTTTACAAAAACATTTAAAACGATTTCACACCGTGTAAGTCAACTTAAGTTCATAATATCCTTGGATAATCCATAACTCTAGTAACACCTTCATGTTTTATCCCAACCGAGTCAAGAACAGATATCCTATTTTCCTGTAGTTTTTTTCTATTTATGTGTTTTTCACTGCACTCAGTTTATTTATTTTTTATATATATTTTATGTTTTCATTTAAGCTATAATGATTTGTTGAAGAACCTTTAAATCCTGTCCTGGTTTTCAGAAAGGCCGTAACTGAAGAGGATTAGAGTTTCAGAGGTAGATCAAATGTGACAGAAAGCATCAACATTCATCACCACTGCTTTGGTTTCTTTTATTACTTTATAACTATTAATATTCTGGAAAATAATTGTTACACAATCTGCTTTAAAGTATTCTGGAAATACATTTAGGAGGAATTCTGGCCAGGTTTAAACTAAAGGATGAATAATGTGACAGTGTTTCATCAAATTACAATAAAGTTAATTTAATTTCATAAAATAGAAAATCTGGTGAAGAAAATCCATATCTTTGGTCTAAAAAAACCCCTACCGCATTAAAAATTTGATTTACCACACTTCTAATTTCATGCCCAAACCCACAAAACAACAAAATGAGTCATATTTTTATTATCATGAATAAATCATGCGATTTTTCTTAAACTAATTTCTAATTCCTTGGACACAACAGCCACTAAGGGATAACAGCGTTAACATTTTCACCTGTGAAGGGTGAAGATGTAGAATAGGATCAAATTAGGGTGACCTAAAATAAAATACCTAAAAGCAAAACTAGGACGAGTTTGAAGGAGTTGTTGGAGATCATCCTAGTTTCATAACTATCAATTAAAGGCAGACATTTAAGAAAATTAATGTAACAAAGGCTATGTATATAATAATATTAATAATAGCTTTAACTAAATAATTAATACATGTATTTATATATGGATTGACATGTTGATGAAAAGTGGATAAATAAAAACAGTGGAAATTACACAGGCTGCGCAGTCGGTACCACTGTTGACTTGCAGCAAGAAGGTTCTGGGTTCAAATCCCAGCCTGAGGTGTTTCAGCTTGGAGTCTCCAGGTTCTTCCCATGCATACATGGCTTCTCTCCATGTACTCCCACTTCCTCCAAAAACATGACTGTTAGGTTAATTGGTTTCTCTAAATTTCCCTAGGTGTGGTCATTTGTTCTGTGTGTCTATGATGCTCTGGCTAGCAAGGATAAGAGAGCATAAAAATAGTTGGATGAGAATAGGACTAGTAACTCCTAGTTATTTGGAAACGTTTTCCGTGTCTTAAAATGTTCATAGGTGCATTGACAGCATTTGTTCAGTAGACGGTAGTAAAGAAGACTGCAGTCTTAAAAAAACTGGTTATCTAATAATCAAGTCATGTGTTTCAATACTTGTGTGAACACACAACAATAAGCAGAAAAGTTTTGTTGAGCTTTCACAGTGGACAAATATGATGAGTAACAAGTTTTTCTGAAGTCCTCCTGTATCTGATTTTCTATTTTCTCCAGGCTCCGTCCACAATTTCAGGGCAAAGCAAAGAGTTCAGGTTAGAGTCAGTCAGGGTAGCCTCTTGTCACTGATCCTGTTTCTGATGCTCTTAGACAGGATCTTAACGCATATCCTTACTCCATCATGGACTTTTCGGATTTGGACATCAGACCAACCAGTCGCTGCTCATTGCACAATCCTTGCTTATCTGGATGCCAAAAGACACATATGTTCAGACGCTTTTGTTGAATTAATCCCCACCCATCAGGTTCAACGGTAACTGAACCATCTGGGCCTAAAAACAACATCTACCCTTGTAGCTCCTGGATTTTATTTTCATCTGGAGAACCAGTTTTGTCTGTCAATAGTCACATTTTGTTGACTGGCAAAGACATGCACTTTTAAAAATAAGTTGGATCCATCCGTCTGTTTGTCCATCTATCTATCTACTGACTTCTGGTTGTCTGAGACTGGGTCATGGGGTAATAGGTCCAAAACCTTTGTTTCTGGGTTTGCACCGGGCTTTCTTCACAGTGGGATGTTCCTGAAAACCACCCATTGCCAAGCAATGAAGAGGATTTCATCAGATCCCATGAGATCTGGTGAAGTAATGGTTCTACTTTTTTATTGTAGTTTTGCTCTTCTTTAGCTCAGTAGCACAGAGCAGTGGCTGCTCTACTGCACATAAGACCCCTGTCTGTCTCTTGCTCCATCTTACCATCATTCGCTAACAGGATTCTTAAACTTCTCTTCAGGCAGATACTGACCCCAATCTGGAGGAAGACTGACGTCCAATAATAATCAACCAACACCATATAGAAAAATGGTTTCATCTGAAAGTAAGTCAGAGTTTCTGCTTTATGGTTGAAAGTGGGTACCAAGTGTGAAAACCTTGGTTTTTGGCTTTCACATCTTGTCTATCAAGTGAGATGGGATTGGACAGGCATCAGGAACTGACCAGGAACACCTGGGCCCAACATACCCACTATGTTTAAGCCAACTACTCCCAACATTTTTGGCTGATTTCTACCTTAGATTCCCCTGGAGTTTTGGCCTCTGGGTGTGGTTTTGTTTGATATGGTTAGTTGGGTTCATTTTGCTCCTGACCACCATACATCGCTTGCATATTACTCATAAACACTCACATCCCACACCAGTACTTTAATGAGTCCCACAGGCCATAAATCAGTTGTTTTGGTTTGTATTTCGGGTATAAATTAAGTAAAAAAATAACCATCAATGGTTGATGTAATTATCATTTTTTTCCATTGGACGGCGCTAAATCCCCGCACATTTAATCGTTGAGTTGAAATTTCTACAATATCTGCAATAAAAACCAATAAAAGCAATGTTCTTATAGAAAACAATTAAATGAAGATATTACGATAATATTTTTCTATGTTTTTCTTAACGGAAGTGTAATTCATAATCTATTTTTTTCTCGAAACGAGAGAAGTTTGAGACGGTCAAATGTCTTGCTTTAAACTCATATATTAAAATGTTTATATCAATATGTAACTTTTGGGTTGTTAGGAACACAAGAAAAGTCAGAAATATCCACAGTTTGAGATCTGCACTCGTACCTGTCACCGATTGACAGCGAAATAGCAGCTTTGAAAACTAGCGCAGGGTTTGTTTTTTTTACTTCTTCTGAGCAGCACCCAAATGCATCACCGGCGACTGCAGAAGAAAAGCAAAGATGGAGGACAGCTCTTCAAAACAGATGCCCGAAAACCTGGACGACCCTCCGAACAGCCGTCTGTTCGTGGTCACCAGTCGGTCTATAACTGAAGACGAGCTTCGGGAGAGTTTTTTGAAGTTTGGGGAGGTTCAGGGGGTCTGGCTGGTCAAAGATAAGCAGACAAAGGAGCCCAAAGGCGTCTCATATGTGAAGTTCGCTAAGTCGTCACAGGCCTGCTTAGCCATGGAAGAAATGCACGGAAAGGTGCTGCAGGAGGGGACTAAACCGATAAAGGTACGACTAAAGGGCTGGTAATAACGGAGAAGTTACACCAGCTGACTGAAATATTATCTATCAATATTAATATCTAAGTAAATTCGGTTAAAGCTGTGGCTAACATGCTAGTGGCTAACCTGATAACAGCTAACATGTTATTATCGTGTTAGCTATTATTAACCCTCTGATGCGTGAGTGTTTTTTTTGTTTGACCCGGTGAGGTCATTTCTTTGCAATATCTTTGTAATGTAAAGTTTTCATCATTTCATATTCCAGGTATTCCTCAAAAATCATGTTACTGATTTTATCTAATTACATTTTTTAATTTACCTTTTATAAATTTTAAGAAATTGCGCTTTTTAAATTACTACCTCATTCTTCGGTCTATAGCTCTGTGTTTTCACTGAGATTTCTTCTTTTTTTTCATCAAAAATTCATTCTTGCTTTTTTTTTTGGAGGAAAATAGTTTGTTTTGATCAATATTTTGCCAAAAATGCAATTTTGGCAAAAAAAAATGTATATGATCAGTGTTGATCATATTGATTGACAACAAAGTTCTGCTTTGTCTTAATTTATGAATATGATTTATTAGACTATAATATGGATGTTGTTTTGTGTGGTTTTTTTTAGGTGTTTATAGCACAGTCACGAGGATCAGCCAGACACAGAGACGTTGAGGATGAAGAGCTGACCAGGATCTTCATCATGATTCCCAAAACTTTCACAGAGGAGGATCTAAAAAACACATTCAGAGTAATTACTCTGTTACAATTTCATTTTAAAATGTAAAGCAATTACAGTGAAATATTTCAAGCCTTTTTTAGGAGTACACAGATAAACCGGTCCCAATTTCCTTTCTTTTGGAAGATCAGTGATTGGCCGATACTCAGATGTAAAACCGATCTTATTTTATCCTATTGAGCTTATCTAACTCTACAAAGGAATGAAAATCAACCACTGTTCTGCTTTTGCCTGCTACACAGAGGAAGCTGGTCATCCTCAAGTGAAGTCAGTTGATACAGAAACAAAGATGGCAGAGCCATGCCAGAACAGGAAGGAGAAATGGTCCAGAGTCTGGTTAGGGATGCAAAATGATTTTGAGGGCTGTTGTGAGTTAGTGCGCTTCATGAGCAAAGTTTTAAAATTCCTTTATGAGCAACTACAGACAGTTTCACATATTTAATACTTTTTATCTTTTATTTATCTATTCAGCAACCTAAGATGTTTCGTTTTTCTTAATTTTTTTTTATAAATATCTCAAAGTTTATTAATGTGACAAAACCACAATGTTCTTTTTTTCAGTCAGTATTTAATACAGCTGACACAAAATAATGTTAAAATTTAATGTTTTTATTTTTAATTCAGCATATGAAAATTTATGGAAAGTCGGTAAGCCATCTTAATACAAGAGAAAACTCAAGTTTTAAGAAAGTGGCTGCTAATTAATTAATTGTTAATCAATAAGACCAATCAACTTTAGATTACCTTGCATACCTGTTCCGAATATTAGAGCAGCATTTGTTTCATTTCTGTCCCACGATTGTTTTCCTTCTCTGTACATCTTCCAGGAGTACGGAGATATTGAATATTGCATCCTCATCAGAAACAAGGTCACAGGTGAAAGCAAAGGCCTTGGCTACGTGCGCTACTACAAACCCTCTCAAGCTGCCCTCGCCATCGAGAACTGTGACAAATGTGAGTCTGTGCCGGGTCGGTCCACTGGTTCAGGTTGTAGTGTGGAATTTATCTCTTGAGGAGTAGTTTTGGAAATGTTCCTAACAGTAGACTTCATGAATTAGAACCTCAGCCAATGTCTTGTTGGTTAAACACAAAAACTGTGGTACCGTCTCCAGCTTACAGGGCCATCCTGGCTGAACCACGCAGTAAAAATAACTCCTCCGAAGATTACTCTGCAGGAGGGGCGAGGGGGGGAGATTACAGCTCCGGTGACTCCATAAACCAGTACCCCATCATCACCCGTATGCATTTTAAAAACACATGCAATCAAACATTTCAAATATGAACATTTTTTCTGTTTCTTACCTTGTTTGTTTCTGTTTATTTGTACTAAAGCTGATCAGGGGAACTACTCCATGATGGACTACCGCCAAAGCGAGTTCACCCGCTCTCTGATGATGTCGACGCGGGCCGCGCTCACCCAGGAGCAGATCTTTGCTCTGTTTGACCTCATCCCAGGCATGGAATACTGTGAGCTTCACAGAGACTCGTATGGTATGAGCAAAGGTAGTTGCCCCCACTTTGGATTAATTCTGCTGTGTGTTTTATCAGGTCTGATCCAGATTGTTCTCATTGTTCTAATGGCTTTTAGTGGCAAATGGATACATGGTCGAGTTAGTGAGAAGTTGTGAAGTGGGGGTGGGAGGGATTCTTTGTTACATAGCTTGAAATCTTTGAGTTACAATATAATGGTTTCACAATGTCATGTTTACACAAATTGTTGGTTTAAGAAAAGCATAAACAATCTTGTAAAATAAGTTAAAATATTCAGTCCCTCCAATGTTTTACTATAGTGGAATTTCATGCGAAATCAACCGATCCCCACATTTTTTCTCACTAATGTGTAATTGTGAGTTTATTGCAAATTTTCTGAAAAAATGGTTAAACATTGAGTTGAAGTGATTAACTCCCACCTGCAGGTGGCAGTATATCTTACTTGCACTACACTGATGCCTCTTTATGTGAACTTATAGTCGGTGATTAATATGGCGAGTAATAAAATGAAGTTATTTAATTTCTTTAAAGAGTGAAAATGTTTGTGTCCAAACAGTCCATTTTTTTTCTTTTTTTTCCCTTTTCTTTATAGGTTTTATTGACTCTAGTGACCTTGTTAGTGAATTGACAGGAAAGTGGTAATGAGAGAAGGGGTAGGACATGGGTCAAAGGTTGCCAGGCAGGGAATCGAACCTGAGACAGACACGTCGAGGACTAAGGCCTCCATATGTGGGTTGTGCTTAAACCCTGTGCCACCACAGCACCCCTTTTTTCACTTTTTATGTGAAAATTTAGAAGCGGTGTAATGAGGGGAAAAAAATAATATTTTTTTTGCAAACAATTCTAAAGTAGCACCACAAAAACAATGATTTTGACTGCAAAAAAATTTATTGCAAAATCCTGGATGGACTGAATATACCACAGACCCATTAGACTATTATTATTATTATTATTATTATTGTAAAGTCACTAATTTCAGTAACTTTATCAGTTAGTGAAACACATTATATTGATTATTTACAAATATATGTTTGCAATCCGTTATTTTTGTTAATTATGATTGTCCACCATCAAAAAATGAAAATATCACATTTATATATCACAGATACCACATCAGAACAAATAACTTCCAACTATTGTAAGAGTATGATAGGAAAGTATTTAAGCTGTATAAAACCTTGATTCTGGTAACTGAGCTGGTTATGACCAAACCCTGGTGTTGATGATGTCATCACACATGGCAGGTCAGCTGTCTAGGATCAGTTTGTTAGCAGATATCAATGGAGACTAAACAAATCTGTTGAGGAAAGCTTCATGGAAACATTTTCATATGAAGCAGAAGTTTTGGTGTCAGCAGTTTGTGTTGGTTCCGATTGGAGCTGACCCGCCTTAATTGGGCTCCTCTGTGTGCCTCCAGGTCATGCTCTGATTCGCTACAATAATCTCGGATCAGCAGTTTACGCCAAGGAGAAGCTGAACGGCTTTGAGTATCCACCTGGCAACCGAATTCAAGTGGCTTTTTACGAAGATGGAGAGAGGTACTAGACACACACACACACACACCACATTGCTTAAGGTAGCTTCACTGTCAATAATCTTTCTAATGAACAGTCAATTGGCAGAGCCTTGAGAATGTTTTCACACCTCTTGAACGTTATCACATTTTGTTTCTTTACAACCACAAACGTCATTGTGTCAGTAGTGGTATGTTAAGCAGTACAATGCAGTTGAAACCAGAATTGTACATACATCCAATAAAAAAAAGTCTGAAGTTAAGTCAGACCAAACCTTTCTTCAGACAGAGAAAAACATTTCTTACTGGGTGAATGTAAATTTATAGTCTCAACTGTACCTGGGGAAAAATTGTTACAAATCTGTGGAGGAAATGTATTACAAATCAAAATCTGAGAAGTGTAAACCCCTTGACTCTGATGCAGCAAAATCAAATCTAGTGTCGCATGTCCTCCCCCTTCTGTCATTACCCATCAAATCAGAAGTTATGTATTTAATAAATTGAGTCTGTCTGGTTGTCATATAATGTTTTCAGAGGCTGTATTTAAAGGTGATTCTACAAACATTTCAAAATGAAGACGGACTGACCTGTCGTAGAATTAGGTTAATTAATATGTAATATTAGTATGACCTGCAATAAATGTAACCCAAAAGTGTCACAAAGTATTGCCATAGAGATTCTGAATACATTGTACATTGTTTTACAATGCATTGTTTTACAATGCATTGTTTTTGTGTTATTGCAATAACACAAAAATTATGGCATTATTACAATTATTCAATTATGGTAAAAAAAAAATTCAGTCTGATTGATTGATGTTGTTTCTTAGCAGCTAAATGAGAACTTGACTGATAGGAGGCAGCGTAAGAGCATTTGAGTGCTAGTAACATTGTTTGTGTGCAGCCCTGCAGGCCGGATGGCCTCTCAGTTTGTTACAGCCCAGATCCTCTCCTCAGTGTGGAACGGAGCCTCCAGCAGTATGATCAAATCCGCTGTGAGTTTATTCACTTCCTGTTCTCCTTCCAGCTCCTCCTATTGCAAATACATTCCTTCACATGACCAAATAGGACCCCACTTGTAATTAACTGATTTTTGCTTAAAAAAAAAAAAAATATATATATATATATATATATATATATATATATATGTGTGTCGTGCTCATGTATTTATCCATGTGTTTGCTTATCTTAGCCGCTATGATGCCTGACATGAGCTTCCAGGTTGTGG
>CAEFZY010060026.1:0-33336 GCA_903066815.1 Brachyrhaphis roseni | reverse complement strand
TATATATATATATATATATATATATATACATAAAACACAGTTAGTATAAAGTTACCGATTTAATGTGCTATGAAAGGTTCATCAGCATAACAACATCCAGATAGATTGATTAGATACACACATTATTCTACTTAAGGTTTATTTGAAGTTGAAAAAATAATGTATTTAGTGCTTTAGTATTTATTCATTATCAGGTATTCTTCAACACAACTTCTAATGTCCTTCTGCACCCCCCTGTCTTTCCATCTCTGTCACCCATTCTTTCTACTACTTTCTTTTAGATGCGACACCATTCTTCCACTCCCACATTAACGTTCCTTGTTTTTTTTTTGTTTGTTTGCTTGTTTTTAAACCATTTTCACTCTCCCATCCACGTTTTTCTCCATCGATGGGTCTGATAATTATTCAAGCTGCCTCATAAAGTCCATATATGAATACAGCAACATGGCCTTTATTAGTTGCAAGCCAGTTTAATCCTTTCCTAATAGGTCCACACAGAGTCAGCTGGGCTTCACTTGATATTCTGCCGGCAGCAGCAGAAAGCAAACTCTGGTAATTGAAAGGACCCAGGGGCTGCTACCTAACACACAGCAATATAGGAAAACCTGAGGTTATGTTTAAAACATACATGAGTCAGTTATGCCACTAGATTCCAGGGTATGAATAATCTGCTTTCTAAGTCACAGTAATGAAGCAGAGTTTGTCACTCAAAAGAAATGTAGGGGACCAGTTAAGGCAAAACTCCAGGGCAAATTAGCTACATGTAGAAATCACAGTATGTTTTATGGAGTGAGGGAATGATTTCAGTTTCTCACAACATAGCCAAGCAATAGCAGAAAAAAACTGTAATCTTCATTATTCTTCATTATTCGCGAAGATGTTTTTATCATCAAACCAGGAGAAAATTGTTACTTGGTTGTTTTTATTCTTACCTTTAGGGAGTAATTATTTGCTTTGCCCAGATTTTAAAACTGTTTCCTTTTTTTAATCCACTTGAATTTGCATCTGCCTGATAAATCCATTAGGAAAATAAATAATAGAAATATCCACAGCTAATTATTGCATACGGAGCAAAAAAAAGCAAAATATGCTTCCAAGGATTTTGTTTGGCCTAAACTAAAAAGCAATGGCTTGTTCAAAAACATGTGTTCACATTCTGGGTCTTGCAAGAACTTCTGCCTTGTGAACGCTCCACATTTTGTTGGGCAACAAACACAAACTTCAAACATACTGTGTAGATGTAAATGAACAATGCAATCTTTTTGTGAAATAAAAGAAAAAGCATGTTGCTTTCAAAATGTGCTACAACTAAAAACTTAACAGGTTTAGCCTGCATACATATTCACCCCCTTTACTCTGATGCCTCGCAATTAATATTTTTAACAAATGTCCTTTATAAAATTTTATTTCAGTGTAAGTATAGTTCTTTGAAATCCTCAGAGGTTTGTTAGAGAACACCAGGGAAGAAACAGCATCGCAAAGACAAAAGGGACACACCTAAAACCTGCAGGACAGTAGATCTTGAGGACTAGGGTCGGAGAACCTTTGCTCACAATACGCGCCAAGCATTTGTAAGCTTTTGTTCGATCCATCACCAAAACATGAAAACATCAAAAGACCTGATTGTTCATCAAAACTTTTAGACCGGGCAAGGAAAGCATTTATCAGAGAAGTTGCCTATTTACAAAGGAAATCCGAAAGAGAGAAAAATATCTACATCTTTGGTGGAAGAATCTATTGACCTGACAAGTGTAACACACGCCCACCTCAAATTTGGCCTTAATGGAAGTGTTTCAAAATGGAAAGTCTTTAGTGAACCAAAGTTATTGAAAACCTTGTTTGTAGTTTTGCAGAAGCAAGGTGGATTCATCTACAGCCATTTGAAACATGAGGGTCTAGTCCAAAATAAAACACCTGCTACAGGCTGCTAAAAATTTGTAACCAGGGCATCAGGTTCATATTCTAGGAGAACCATCAAAACAAACAGCCACTGTTACAAAAATTTTAATTTTCAGGTGCAGAAATAGCTGGTACTCTAAAGTGGCTTAGCGAGTCTGAATACAAATACACAGCATGTTTTTTAGGGTTTTACATTTTTCTGCGGATCTATAACTAAAACCATCAATGAAACCCAATTAGGTTAGCAATTGCACAAAGCAAAATATAAAATCTTGCAAATAATTTTATACTTTTGGAAGGCACTGTAAGTACTACTTTTAAAAGCGGCTTATGCAGTTATATTCAATAAATAAGAATATGCGTTCAGATGAGGCCCGTTTCGTCAAATCAAAAGTACCTTTTGAAACTAATCCTTAAATATTTTCCATCGGACCCATATTTGTGCATGAAGAATTATTTTCTGTTCTTAAATTTCATGTTTTTATTATCTGCAAGCACAAAGTCATCTTAATTTAAAAAAAAAAAAAAGAAGACTCTCACACATCCAGTAGTGTGTGAGTAGTTTGTATATTGTGTTTCACTTTGTGATAAAGTTCCTGAAATAATTCAGCAGTATTCTAATTTATTGAATGGCTCTTTACATGAAACCTAAAACTGTCAAACATTGTCTATTTATTGTACCAGGTTTAAGCAGTTAAAGTCCAAATGTCATAAAGCTGGCTGGTAGAGTCCAGCTCTTAAATGCTAGCTGTCGGAAAAATAAAAGTGTGAACTTTTTATGCATTTGTACTATTTTACAGAGGAGGAATAACTGCTGAATTCAAATGTCATGACATAGATGGCACTATCATGACGGGTAATTACTGACTCGCCCCAAGCTGATGCTAAATATACTCTGTGTTGTTTGAGACACACAAACAATGTTAACAAGCTCCGGGCAGAATCTTGCCAAGCTGAATAAAATCTGAACATATACAAAACAGTTGGCAGATAATTGAGTGAGCACTGAGCCTTATGTGGGTCATTATGCTTTCCAGTCTGGTCGTGGAGGTTCATAGGGATGGCATGCAATTAGCATTGGCCTAAATGAAGCTGTAAAGATTATTCCCAATATTACGCTGACATAACGGCTTTGACCAAAAGCACAAACTGGGCACAGTGTCACTGTAATAATGGCTAGAGTGACACGTTATTATGGAAAAGCTGATTCCTAACAATACCACCAACAGAGGCCAATCTGACAAACAAACATATCAGTTAATGAGGTAGCAGGTGATGCGCATCTGTTAGTGTGTGACATGTGGAAATTATAGTAGCACACAGGAGGGTTTTAGTAACATTAAGTGATAGCAGCTCCATAGGTGCGCTATTTTTATTGCTTGATAAATGTTCAGGTTGACCTTAGACAATTATTTTATTGTGTCTGGTTGTTGTTTTTGTGCGTGCGCAACCGCGTGTGTGTGTATTTATATCATTAGCGGGGATTGGATAATTAGATCGCAGTAAAAAAGTTTCAGCTGAGACAATTTCAAGTTGACGCCAGTCTAATCGCAATATTTTTAAATAAATAAACAATCTGAATTGTGACACCGTAGTATTTAAAGTGTATTTATGACTCATTTGGGGCATAAGCTGCAGAGTTTGACAGCAGCAGCCAATAATCAATTGTGTGGTCACTTCTGCCATCTGCCAATAACCCCAAATTGACAGTAAGTGCTGTTAATGGGCACAGTTACATCATTGTGATCCTATTGTATATGACAGAAATTTATAGATACACATACAGAAAGCTGTTTAGTACTGATAACTTAGAGTCGTTACAAACCTCACTGACAATCTGACATACATGGAAAAGCCACAGCCAGAAATGAAAAGCACTGCTTTACACATGATCTCAGTCTATGCTCATAAAAGGCCACTCTTCTCTCACATTCTGCAAATAAATATGACAATTTAAGTTGTATCATTTATTAGAATATCAGTATTTTCATTTCCATCCATCCATTTTCTTTACACCTCTCTCCCTAGTGGGATCGGGAGGTGCTGGTGCCTATCCAGCTAAAGTACCAGGCGAGAGGCGGGGTCACCAGTCTGTTGCCTGGCAACACAGAGACAAACAGGACAAACAACCACACACACACACACCTAGGAAGAATTTAGGGAGACCAATTAACCTGACAGTCATGTTTTTGGACTGTGGGAGGAAGCCGGAGTACCTGGAGAGAACCCACACATGCACAGAGAGAACATGCAAACTCCATGCAGAAAGATCCCAGGCCGGGAATCGAACCCAGAACCTTCTTGCTGCAAGGCAACAGTGCTACCAACTGCGCCACACACTGTACTATTTATTTTTCATAAATTTTTCATTAATGAAAATATTTTCATATTTTCATTTTCATTTATTGATAGAAATTGAAACAAAATGTCACTGTGAATGATCAAGTAGTAAAAATCTAACAATTTCACAACAGCAAAAACTACAGATTGGGTAGATTAGTCCAATATATAGAAATATTCTAATGGAAAATTTATTACCATACTGAACTTATACTTATAACTTATCTTTATTTTGAACACTTCTTCATGTTTCAGTACTTAATAGCTGGGTTGTGGAGTTATTGTGAGGCTCTCCTATTTTTTCCCCCAATATTTCTCAGTTGGTAATAAAGGTTTATCCCATGAGCACCTCATCTGGTGAATGAAGTTTAAGGTACTACTATGAGTCTCGTGTATGAAGGCACATTCTTCAAACTTGACACCTACATTTGAGACTCTTATTTTGAAGTAAAAAAGAGTTAAGACAATCTTGTGTGTCTTAATACACACAAGATTGTGTCTTAATACACACAAGATTGATGTGTGTATTAATCAACACACATCAATCTTGTGTTGATTAATATTAATCTTCATAGGGTTAGCCAAAGCCTTGGCCACAAAAACACAGAAGTCCCTGGTATGTTTAAATAATTTTTAGGGCAGCATTTTGTGTGTAGAAGAAAGAATCTGTGACAGTGTGACAGGCAACATGGGAAAGATTTGAGAGAACCACAACTGGTTAACTGATAAAAACGCTAAAGATGGCTCCAGTACTTAATTTATCTGCACTAAACAGCTTTTAATTTTAATTAGCTTAAACTGCTGCTAATCATTTCTAATTCAAAACATTAAAAAAAAAACAACTTAAATACTGAACTGAATAATTCTGGGTAGTGTTTCTTTAAAAGGACGTTTGAGATACATGAATGCTTTACTTTGTTTCTGAAAACAAAGTGGGAGGATTTTTAATGCTTTAATGCATATCGACTAAGCCTATACCTTAAAATATGTATCCTGGGATATTTTACTTGTTTTAAGTGACTTGTATTGATACAGATTGTCTCGTCGCGATCCAAGAAGATCCCATTTACTAGAGAGAGTTGTTCCATTGATTAGAGATTCCTTCACACAGTTTGCATTTTGTAAGACCTGGCACTATATGCTCAAAAGGGGCATTGTTAGTTTTGCCCCAAACATGGCTTTTGACATCCTTTTCCTTAATATGCACCGTCTGGTCTAGTGAGCTGCATCGTTAAATACATAAGCAGCTGCAGCTTTGAATGTAACACCGCATACCGAATAAACAATGGCACAAAAGGGATTTTATATCTAGATTGTCTGAAAATAGTTGGATTGAAGTTATTGTAGGACAGTAAAACAAACCTGCACCACGGCTTAAAACATAATTATTGATTAAATACTTTATTTCTAAACAGGCAGAGTGTGTTTGTGCAAGGAATGTCGAAGCTTGCAAGTTCTGTGAAAACAGCAAGATCGAATCCACATGCTCACGCTTCGAGCAATCTGTCAGAGACATCTCAAAGTCCTAAGTTTGTGAAAAGTAGACAGCTGGACTTCCTGTTGTTTTGCTTTTCAAACTGCTCTACTACATAAGCCAGAAACTCCCCTCCAGTTGTTAGAAATACACAAATTCAAAGCACTGTGCATGAAAGCTGCTCTCAATGGTATTAGATTTTTTTTTTTTTCCTTTTAGGCAATAGACATATCTAAAATTGTAACCTTAGTGCCATATATTTATGTTATCTTTTTCACAACATATACTCAAACAAGACCGAACAACAGACACTGATTAGTAGAGTATAAAATATTATTATTATAGCAAATTCTCAATAGTAACTTTCAGTGGTTTGAAAGTTTGTGTTTTAAAAGAACATTGTTTCATGTAGCTTGGTTTGGTGGAGGCAGAAAAAAAGGAAAACCCAACATACTGAGATACTTTGCCAAAGGCCTAATATTGATAACCGCATAGATGGATCAAAGCAGCCTTCCAGCAGAAGGGCTTCTGGCATGTTCCTAGTCAAAGTTCAAGATCTACTTAAGGTGGTCCAAACAAAAAGGGGAAAGAATGTGAAGCACAGCCAAGTTATATACAGTATAGAGTGTGTAAAAAAATCCCATACTGGTATATTCAGAGACATGTTATAAGTAAAATTTTCATCATAGTTTATATGAGCACGAAGTCCATTAGGATGTCATTTGGACACAATGAAGCACTGATATACGTAGCAGGAACACCCTACTTCTGGAAATCAGGGATTTTTTTACAGATAACGTTTTACAGACGGGTAATGTTATAACTTAGAGTCATTAGTAGAGCAGTAAGGACAAGAAGCAATATTTGGAGGTCAAAATGCAATGATTTTTAAGTGTTTGAATCTTTTCTTTTCTAAAAGTCACAAAATCTCCACTTTCTTTTTTTATGAGCAGTTATAAAGACTTATTTTTATTGCTTAGGTAATAAATGGTGTTCAGTTCTTGAATGACAAAATCTGATGTATAAAGAGTTTCTGAAAGGAACTCTTTCTTATTTAATATTTCTGGACACAGTTGGCGCATAAAGTTCTGCAGTGTGATTGATCTGAAAAGGTTTAAATTTCCTATTATTTTCTGTTCCACGATCATTGCCTTGACTTTTAACCTTTTACAGGACTTCGGGGATTTAAATCCGTTTTTCATTAACTACAGAGTCAAATGTGCATTAGACGTTCACATTTTTAAACATATAATAGATCTCTTTTTAAATGAGCTTGACTTTATGGTGATTGGTCACATTTACCCTGACAGGGGCTATCCCATCCCTTTTAAGTCCATTTCACATGATAAGTAATGGCCGCCCTGAGCTCATTCATCTTCAATAAGTGGTGAGCAGGCAGGTGGAGAACCAAGGGCCGTCTGGCAGCCTTAGAGGCAAGAGTGTTTGCTTTAAAACTGTCATGTTTATGCTCATTCAGCACTCCCTTCTACAGCTGCTCGATCGGAGTTTAATCAAACAAGTCTCTTTGCCTGACCTCTGAAATTATGCAAAATGAGAAGAAGCTTCATATTATATCAGCATAAAGGCCTTTTGTTTGATTAAATTATATCAGTTTTAGTTATATAAAAGGTTGAGAGCAACAAGGAGCAAGTATAGGGACAGACCAGAAAATTATTTGTATTACATAAGCAGGAACATTGTGCTAAAGCCTAACATATTAGGCATCTAATTAAAACAGTTCAATAAAACAAATTGAAGAATTCTCTTTTTTTTTTCCATCTTTTTTTGTGGATAAAATCATTGGTTAAAAAAAAAAATTATATATATATATATATACACATCAGTGTTATGTAAATAAAACTATGAGATTTGTTATGAACATATCAGCAATCCCAAATCTTTCAGGGAAATGTTTCTATGATTTTAAGTTCCTAAGATCCTAACCTGGACTTGTGCATGCAAATCTTTCAAAAATATATATTTTGGCATTTTTAATCTTAAAACAAGGCTTCCTTTTGTAGCTCTTTGTAAGTTAGCAAGGTATATTTCTAGAAATGTCAAACTGAAAAGGTTGCCTGTCTTTTAGAAAGTGAAAGTAGAGTGATAGTAAGGATTTACATTATCTAGTGGGAATAAAAACATAACCTTACCTTGTAAACCTCACCAACTTCACTAATTGCTACATTCATGACTGAACCTGAATGAATTTCGGTATGAACTCATTGTTGTGGGATGATGCCACTGCTAGTAATGTGTACTTCATTGACTGTTAGTGAGGATTTTTGTTCATAACCCAAAATTACATGTGCCACAATGTCTAAACATACAAAAACAGCTGTCTTACACATAAAGCCATGATTATAACCGCCACCACATCCTAGATAGACGGAGTGGGATTTTCTCTGCTACTTTATATATATATAGTAGGAACAGGTTAGACAGTTTTGATTCTCATCCTTGGTCTGTTGTGGTTTTTTTTCTTAAAAAAAAAAAAAGGTCAGACCTCAAAACTCAATAGTGTCCTGTGTGTTAGACGCCCAGTCCTGCCTTATATAAAGGGTTTTTTTATAAGCTGTGTAACATCTGCTGTGTAATTCAGTTCTAAAACTTGGATCTGTTCTGAACCAAGATGAAAAATGCTACCCATTCCATGAGTCTATTGCAGACTCATTATTCACTGCCTCTCGTGTCAAGCAGGAACCTTAGCAGAGGAAGAACCTGGAAATATTACAGGTTCCTGCACATAATTTAAAGCAAAGAAGGCCAAGAACTAGAGTAAGCGCTGCATTGTTTTAATTTTGTGTGTGGGATGCCAGATGCCAGGGGGCATGTATCATCCTCCTGAACTTTTACCATGTAAAATAATAATGAAAGGGCACAGTAGTTCTGACCCTGTCCTCACAGAAATATGGTCTCTGTTGAGAATGCATTGGTTTCCAAGTTGCTACATAAATCAAGGTCAAATGGAAGGAAACGGCCCTCTCTCTCTCTGCTATGGGATGCCTCCAGTGACATGTGTCTCTCCTGTTTTAACACTAGTAAATTGAATGTAATGAAATGCTCTAGCATTTGCATGCCGGGTAGGAGTCAGGGGAGCATCTATACATTTATGTAATTGATGTTTCATGGTTAAATTGGACATGAGATAGATTTTGTGAGGTTAGCACAAACCTCACAACTCAAGGCCCATTTCAAGGCAAATTAATAAGATTCATCAGGTGTACTCTTTGAATAAAATAGCTAGCATCGCAAAGTGAGGAGGGGAAAAAAAAAACATGACAGAAGGTTGCTTTCCCTTCCAAAACCATTAGGCAACCACCCTTCATTACAAAAGCATATTCACATCTTATATTGGTTCATTGAAATGTGTTCAAGTACTACTTTAGCAGAACAGATGCACTTCAGTTTCCTGGTTCTCAGTGAGAATGTATAGCTAGGTCAGTCCACACACAAACACGGGAAATGTATCTACAGCTACAACACAGATAGATTGAGCCGTATTCCTTAATGATCTCCCCCCTCACCCCCTCCCGAGATTCCTATAGAAAACTATTTAGCTAGCTGTGCCACTTCTGAATAATGCCTGAAGAGGTCTTGTAATTGCTTCACCAGGCTGCAACATTAGCGCTTCATTTTCCCGAACAGGGAGTGTGCAGCAGAAGCCGTACAAAATAAAAGGGACCCGTCTCGGGGTGCGTTTCACCTCCACGTTATGCACCGCGATCATTTCAAACATTACCCATCTCCAATCATCATGAGTCTAATGGGGCTGATACAAACACGGAGAAATGTCAGTCAAGTGTTTCCTGTGTTATCAGAAACCACGGCTGAAATTATATCCATAAAATGTAAGGTCACAATCAACATTATCAGCAATGACAGAAACGTGTAATTCCATATTCTTCGGCCTACTGATTCTCTCCAAGCTCAATTCGTCTCGCAGTTCATTATCACACACCGCAGACCACCGTATGATTTGACTCCGCTGAATACTGAAATTATCCATCTGCGGCTTTCACCTTGAGGAAAATCTAGAGTTAAACATTTTGAAGCATTTCTTTTTCTTCTTTAACCATCATCACTGAATTCTTAGGAATCTTATTATCCTTGATTTGCACATATTGTTGGAGGAAGAGAAAATAAGTAAAAAGAAGAGAACTCCAGCAGTACACTGGTGACAAAATTTACTTATGCAATGGCAAGCCCACAAGAATTTTGATATCATGAATTGTGACATTAAACAAACTTGTAATCTTGTAAAACTGGCAGCTGCACAGGATTTTATTTAGGGGTAATGCCCCACTTTGTGTTGGTTCACACAAACATCCAACGTAATTCATTCAAGATTGTTTGCTTGAAATGTGGCAAAATGTGAAAACCTTTAATAGATACGATCCTTTAGTAAGATACTATATTTCATTACCAGCTGGCGATCAATCAAACTTTGGTACTTTCTAAGAACATATGCAACAAGCACATTGTTTTAAAATCAAACACAAATGATTGCTGTTTGAGGGTTTTTTGTTGGAGGACAACAATCTTGAGCTATCAATGTGATTGCTGTTTATTTGTGTTGTCAGCTGTTGTGCAGCTTTCTCTCCCTTATAAAACATCTATGCACATTGATCAACAAGATCGACTCATTAGAATTTCTAATGAGGTTCTTAGGAATATGTTTTGATTTATTTTATTTTTGTTGTACAATATGTGCATTGCTAAAGGTCTAATGCTCAGGAGGACATCCTGTTATTTATTGTTTATCATGATTAGCTGTATGACACAGATGCATTGCCAAGGTACTCATAATGATGAGCACAGGACATCCTCAAGGGAATATTGAACAAAAGCACCTAGTGCTTATGTAAGTAAAGTGAATGCAATAAAGGAGTAAGCATATTCCAGAATAGCAAACAAGGCCACAGGAAGCGCATTTAAATGTGAAACACAGTGCCTTGCAAAAACTGTTGAACTTGAACTGTTTCAAATGCTGCTTTGGTTTTCACACTTCACTCAAGTTTCACTGCTGTCTGATGATATGGAAAAAATAAAGTAGCGTGTAACGGTGAACCTAAAAGTACATATGCTTTTTTTTCAAAAACACTTGAAAAATGTGGCTCTCTCCCTTTACCATGACAACGCTAAACAAATCCACTGCCACTAATAATAATTAGTTTATCACAAGCCTTTGAAGGGGGCAAACAAGGAAAAACAAAACTTTTCTGAACTCCATGGAAAACTCCATGGATAGTTTTCGACATATCTTGTCGAAAACTAGCACTGCACGTAACTTTTAAGACAACATTCCCGCAATGAAAGATGGCGGCATCATTATAGTGCAAGGGCGTAGGTTTGGTCTAAGTTTTGGTGGGGACCTTGACACCATCTTCCCACCCCCCACAGCAGCGTTCAGACAGGGTCTCGAAGGCTCATAATAAATGTAAAACTACGAAGCTTCTGTTGGTCAGGACATATGGCAAAAATTGGTCGGGACTTTTTCATGTCCCGTGAATATGAACCCCCCCCCTCCGACACGGTCTCGGAGGCTCATAATAAATGCCGAACTAAGAAGCTTCAGTTCCGCGCACCGCCTGCTGCTAATCAAAGATCGTATGGTGGCAAAAATTGGTCGGGACTTTTTCACATTCCGTGAATATTGGTCGGGACATGTCCCTACCGTCCCTACCCAAACCTACGCCCATGTTATAGTGTAGGGATTCTTTCCTTTATTAGGGACACTGAAAAAAAAAGTCAGTGTTTTTGGACAGATGGATGGAGTTAAAACAGGACAATAATGGAATAATAAAAGTTGTTAAGAGGCTTCAAAAAACTTGACACTGGGACGGAGACTCAACATCAAGATTAAAACATGCAAATAAGTCATTCTGGTTGGAACCGCATCAACTTTCACACAACCCCAAATGGACCAACCCACAACAACTTAGGTGTTAATTCACCTTGATATAAAGGAAGTATTAGAGATGTGGCAGCATTCACTTTTGTGTCATTTACTTCTTGTCCTTCACTGGTAACACATTAACATTCCCTGAATTGTGGGCTTAATAATGAAGTAAGCATAAAATTCTGACCACCCTGAAAGTAAGTGCTTTCAGAAGGTCAAGTCATATCTTTAATGCAAGTTATTTCTAAACAACCTTGACTTTTTTTTTTCTTATTGTCTTACACACAATTACCAATTTATGTGCACCGCATAGCCGTTGTATTATAATGTCTTTGGGAACCTTTTTGATATAATGACACCTAAGAGACAAAATAAAAATCATCCTATTATTCTCAAATAATAGGATGATTACATATATGACAACGTCAAGGTTTTGCACGAGGAAACAGCTCTGCAGAGCTTTCCATATTATGTCGTAATGCTGCAACATATTATGTTGTAATACTGCTAAACTGCTATTTAGTTTGCAATCACACTTACTCATGTGCTTCAAACACCTATGACCTTTTTTCCTCAGGTTAATCACTAAACTCCTGATGCTTCTTTTGCAACACACGTGTTTGAAATGAACATGCAGTAAGGTGGGATGAAAGATGTGTGAAGGTTGAAGGCTACCAGAAAGAATCAATAGGTGTGCATCTGTTGACAGACATCCAAACTGCTCCAACCACTGCTTTAAAAATCACTCGCAGTGCTCTCAAAGGCCAGAGCTCATTGACTATATGCTTGTATGTAGGTGAGTGTATATTTGTGTGAGCGCATGCATTTTTAATTGCCGCGGGACGCCCTTTGAGAGTTCCCCACCACTTCTCAAACAATTAGTTTAATGGAGCATTACAGCAGTATCTGGGTTAGCAAAGTCAATACATTGACATTCCACGGCCATAAAGTGTCAGCGCAGCCACTCATATGTCCATGAAACTGTGCCAAACCATTTAGGTAACACAGATCTTTGTTTAACTTAAATCAGCTATTGACTGTATTTTTCCAATAAGGAGTTATGTAAATACCATTTCCCATGGATACACAGATACAACTGGACCTAGTTATTTTCTTAACTGTATAATTAATTACATAACATTAAAAAAATATTATTTAGTCCACACAGTCACTAGTCAATGCCCTGCAGGGTATGTGGTTAATTGAAATTATTGCATTTTAACTGAAAACAGTATGTCAACAAGATCAACATTTTTAAATTCAAAAACCATTTTGCTGCTAAATTACTGAATAAATAGACCAAAAAATATGTATATTGTTTTTAAGCTGTTATTGGATTATTCAACCTTCTGGTAAATTGAATTGGTGGAAAGCGCCGTTATACCTTTTCGGCTTTCAAGTGATCATTTGTGTAACTTCTTTGAAAAAATATTTCATACCAGAAAGGCACAGACACAAAGGTTCTACTTCAGGGAAAAATAAACAGGATAATTGCATTAAATGTTCAATTTCTTAAAGTCACTGACATTTATTGGTCAATAAAATTTAACGCATTAAAGTCCTAGCCGTAATTTGAGAGAGTTTATTACCTTTGTATGGAAAAGCTAGCAGAAAATAATTTCTCTGCACAAATGTGTAAAGACTTTGTACAATTTCCTGCCTACCACATATATAAAACCTAATCCTAAAAGATAAAAGATGAAATAAAAAAACTCAAAAAACATGAACTTTTAATCTTGCAGTTCATATTTTAGCTTGTAGACCTACAAGCACTTTAGAGACTGATGTTCAAGTAAATTCGCTCTGATCCATTCAGAAGCCTGGCCTCTATTTTTTGCTGTGCATGTCTTAAGTGTGGGTTCACGTGAGGTGTGTGCATGAGTTATTGTTACGGTCTTATTCCTCCTACCCCTCAGGTTACAATGTGCATCCACTCGATGGTGCTGCTGCAGAACGGAATGATGTTTCTAAGGTCTGTTCTTTTCACATCTGTCTCTCCAATTTTGCCTAACTCAAGGGCAGGTAAGGTTAGCAGTCAGGCGGACTCCAAGATGTAGAGCAAGCACAAAAGAGAAAGAGAAGGTTTGTGATTCACTATAAACCTAGCCAATTAATTAAATTCAACATGTAATTTCAGTTGTGGATTTGTAGGATCATTTTTCCTAAACAATTATAATGTGAGGAGACCTGAATGCCATGACTTAAGCAAAGTTTGAGTCTAGTTTGAGAGTTGCATCTTTAGCTATGCAATTCATTTCAGGGCCAATTCACAACTAAAGTTATCACATGATAATACAAATACCTCACTTTAATGCAATCATTCTGAAAGCGAAAAATAAAAAAGAACTAGTTGATTGCACTTAGTAACAGATTTGAAGCACTGCTCCCACTATTAATTAGCCAAAGTGTTGTTGTTTTTTTCCCCTCATAGTGGAAATAAAGCATCTAACACTCCAGTTTTATGAAAAATAAGTTAAATATTTATACATATTTGCAGTAAATAAACAAAATTTTCTTTTAGTGTAAGCTGTAAAATGTCATTGTGTGTGTGCACAAACTTGCCCAAAACTGGTATTTTCCAAGTATTGATTGGCTTCAATACAATTTTCGTGACCTTTGTTCTCTTATCTCTTCATGTGTGTAAATAGTGTTTTCTACACATAAAGCATTGCTTGTAACATTTATTAATTTGTTAGCTTGATTTAATACAGAAACTTGAGCAAGAACATGGAAGAAAATCCTCCTGAACCTAACAGTTTTCTAGAGCTTGTTGCACATAATATTATGAATTCTTTACATTCTGCTTCTGAAAGACAAATAGAATAAATTACATCAGCAGTTTAACTGGTTATAAGTCAGACTAATTTATTTTTGCAATGGGGGAAAAAAAAGTTTACTTAAGTGGCACATGACAGGTATAAAATCAGTCAAAATTTCTTATAAAATAAATAACGTTATAGTTCTCTATTTTCATCTGAATAGCCAGGAATAAGCATACACCTTTATCAAACCAATAATGTCATGCCAGACAAAGCTGATTTTGGTGTCTAGACACCTTACATAACCACATATCCCTTTGGTGCCTGGGTTGGTAGTAAGCAATATCATTCACAAACAAACTGAATGATTTCTTCAGCAGCTCAGTAAAATTGCAAACTGATTTTATGTGTCCTACTGACATTAAGACTTGCCTTGAACTTTGTTTTACATCTTATGCTGCAGCATAGAATTCAAATCATAATGACAACATATGTAAGCCAGAATATGTTTTCTGCAGGAAGACTGGGCAGACTGCAGCCTACATAATACCTCATATAGAACATGACCTGCAAATATCAACCATGTTTGATATTCTTTGAGCATTGCATAAATTGATTTTTATCGCCCAGATTGAATCTGAACTATAAATGTTTCAGAAATGTTGAAACAAAGTTATTATCTGCTTTGCTGTTATTGATTAACCTGTTCTCTTTATCTTTTAATTTCTTCTTCAATTTTGAAATGTGTCTATTATGTATTGCACATGCAAAATGACAGGGTTCCTACGGCAGCTTTAAGAAAGGAAGACAAGCCAAACTTGCTAAACAAATTAACAGACAAGGTTAAAGTTCATTTTAACCAATAACTTTTCTTTCAGATTTATGTAAAGCAAAAAAAAAAAAAAAACAAGGTTTTTGGGTAGAATGTGGACAAAACATGACAAATGCATATTTTCTTCCTGTTGCTCCAAGCTATTTATATTTTACCCTTAGAGCCTTAAAGTTAAATAACCTTGTTGATAATTGAGCACTTTTCCTCTCAATTCTTTTTACAACTATCTTCCAGCCTTTTGTCTCTTTTCTATGTGCTCTTAGCAATTACTGAGGTCCATTTGTCAAGCAAATTACTCATAATTTTAATGTTCTCTCGCTGGCTGTATTGCAACTGGAATAAAAAGAAAAACATTGACCTGGAAATGTTGAAGTTTTTTTTAATGTTTCACATTAGATGAAAATTGTTCCAATTTAACCCCAGTGCATTCATAGAACATCTTAGTTTTTTATTTATTTTTTTTCTGTGGGAAGGTAGAACCTTGGTTTTTATTCGAGATGGACAATTAAATCTCTCACTGCGTCTTCCTAACTTCAGAGAGAGCTAATTTAAAGCTAATAAACAATAGCTAATTTAAAGTTTAGGTTATAAAGATTTAAATTAATCTGTACACATACATCATTCAAATGTAATTCTGGACACTGTTCTTTTCATTTTTGCCTTTTATTTTGTATTTTTCCTTTGATGAGTCAAATCAATATAATATTTAAGTACAAATATGAGAATTCTGACACATTTTACAGAGTTTATGCATCTTTCATGGTGACGGTATTATTTAAAAACTGATTTTATGAAGTAATTGTATTTAAGCTTCTCATAGTCTGCAGTGAGGAAAATGATTTATTAAGTGATACCGGTCAGACGTCATTTTGGTTTAATCAGGGATCACATTGTCTCGTTTTAGGAACTGACTGGCCCAAACACTAATATGAAATTGTCAGAAAATAAAATACAACTAAGTTAAATAATGTGAAATTTTGTAAAATGTCACCAATAGAAATAAAATGCTATAATACAAAGTGGGTGTGGGTTTAGATGAAAAGGCAAGGCTTGGGTACAAAATGCATGAGTTAGCAAAAGGTTGAACTGCTGCAGCTCAACCTTTGATTATATTTTAGCTATACCTCCATTTTGCTGTGGTTAAATTGTTATACTAAAAGCTTATTTTCTAAAACCAAGGGAGATGCAGCTCCACTATGGCAACGTTATGGATTAAACCTGTGATTTACACAAGCCTAATTAACACAAGGCATTGTTGATGAGACAATAATTCGACAATGCAATTATAAATAGATAACTGACATAAAACGACCTCTGCACAATCTGAACTAACAGTAAGCCTCACGGATGAGTAAACAAAAGGTCCAAGATCTCTTATTTCATCTGTAATTACCTCCTTCTTTGGGATCTGCTGTTACACTGCTGCATTATTATCCAGCTCATTCCATTATTGACTTATGTGAGTACCAATCAAGGCTGTCATCAGGAGCACACAACACGATACTTATCCTTTTTCACAAAATGGGCAGCTATGCTGACATAAGACTCAATAGCAATCCATCATCCCATGAAAGAGCTCGAGAGTAAGAATCACTGCTTCACTGAAACAACTTGTAGGTGGGCTTTTGTGTCCATCTACAAGTTGAACACAACTTGTAGGTTATCAACGAATATTCCCGATTCGTTGATGATCGTCTCCTGATCATCAACGATCTTTTACCATAAAATTGCAATAAACTTTGTGCTGCTCCCTTCTTTTGTCCTTGTCATCAACACAAAAGTAATAACAACACAAGAAAAGTAATAAATAGGAGGTTCACTCTTACTACACAGAGACAAATATTAAAGACAGCATTAAAAGCAGTACTTTAGCTTTTTTTTTTTTAAACTACAGTTCACCTGAATACTGTTTTAAAGCCCAATCTTGTAGCTTATCAAGTTTCACATCAAAGAAACCATTCACAGTTGTAATTTTGCAAACAGTCTAATCATGATAATGGTTGCAATTTTTTATATTGTGCATTTATATTTATTCAGAAATCAAGTCTGAGTACCATCTCACTTTATTTATAATAATACCACCATTTTGTGTCAACCGCCATTCAAAAATGGACAAATCAGCTATATCTATTCCCGATTAGGTAATATTTGTAACTTTCTCCTGTGAAGTAAGAAAAAAATTACTGAAAAAATGACATCCTTCAATGTCAAACAAAAAAAGGAAGGCTAATTATTCTTTTTAATATTTAAGGGGAACGTGTTATTGATATATGTGATCATTTTCACAGATTTATGCAAAATACAGCTTCCTTTCTGTGCTTACGAAATGAGCAAACTGACTGTTCATGCTGACTGTTGATGCAGCCATGTCCTCTGGGTGAAGTGGACATGCTGAGTGCCCCATAAGAGCTAAATGTCAGACATTTGAAGTATTATTTCAATCCAGAACTGAATGTTGGGCCACTTGAATAAATAAGCAATGCAGTTGTCTCAAGAGGCATGCTGTCAGCAAAGTAAAAAAAATAAATAAAAAAAATCTCATGTCAAAGTCACAGCAAGGGCCTAATTTGACTTCCAGCTTGATCATGTGCAAACTCAAATGCTCTACTGACTCACTGTGGGAGTGAAAAGGCAGCCAGCAGCATAAACCTACATTTTTATATGTTGATCTTACCGTCAGATAAACTCTAATGCACATCAGTGACCAATGCAATTTCTACAAACTTATTTCATGGCCTCTGGAACTATCCAAGAAACCCTCTACTGGATTTGGTTTCGTCATGGGTGCTGTATCTACAATCTGGAGTGCTTGCAGTGCGGTATTACTAAACATAGAGAATTACTAATAAGGTAATCTTCCACTCTGTTTTCCTAGTTTTAGCAGTACATGCTAGACTTAAACGACCTTATCACTATTTTTAGATCAATCAAACATGTATTGGCTTTTCTGCTGGGTTTGAGCTTTGTGGATAGATGGCACAATAGTTCTGTTTAGTTCTCTGAATTTATTAAACACAGACAAGCAGGCATGGCTCATCTTATTCCTATAGTAATGAACATAGGAGGAAAGCAATACAGATATTTGTGTCATGAAACTGCGGTGTGAAGTGGTGAGGCAGACGCAGTGGAACCAGTCATCATTAAATGATGATGGTTTAATAGTGAAGACTACACAAATGATCTCAAAGTCCAGGCAGCACAGCTTGAGCAGAAAGGCTAAGGCTCACCACTGGTAGCACTGGTAACAAAAACCAACGAGAACGAAACAGAATCGACCAGGAACCAACAAAGACACAGAAACACAGGTGGTATTGAATACACAGAGGGTGATAAGGGAACGAGACACACCTGGGAACAAACAAGGGATAGACAGGAAAAACTCAAATCCTCACAATTTGTCTAAGTTACTTAATACTGTCTGTAAGAATTGGTGGTCATTGCCAGTCTGAAAATAAAAAAATGGTACAACTGAGGTGGAAAAAATGTTCATAAGGTTTTATCTAAAAATCAGTAAAAAGCCTCGTCTGCATCACAGACATAAGAATGTGAGAAACTGATGACCTGAACTGCTCTCTGCTTTAAGCAGCTTTGTGGGGGATAAAAACAAAAGCATTGTTAGAACTACTTAATTCACAGTATGCCAACAATTGAACTTTTCCCCAGACCCTCTGATAGTTGGTGCCATTTGACGACACATTTCCTCAAAGTGATATTGTTGGAAAGTGGCTGTGTACATGGGTTTCATTCCACTCTAATGACCCTGAGCTGAGCTAAACTGAGCAGGGATGAGGTGAGAAAATAGAATGGGCCACACCGAGCAGAGCGATGGATTACAGAGAAAACGTTTGCAGTGCTGAACAGAGGGAATATGTCTGTGGGAAATTGGGTCGGCTGTTCTCCATGCGGACTGATGTAATTTTCTAAGCATATTGATACTGCCTTATCACACATTCAACAGCTGAAATTAAAAATGAAGCATGCCTTTTTCTTTTCGTCTTTGTTAATAATTTTTTTTGTTAGTTATGCAACCTTACAGTAGATCTTAAGTGTTTGGAGATGTTGATCCCTGGCAGAAAATCTTTAAACACCAATTTCATAGCTTATATACAGTATGCTATAGCTATCTTGAAAAACCAACTTGATTTTTGCTTACTGAGTACGCCTTGAAAAAGTAGCTCAGTTACTTTACTGATTACTTGAATTTAAAAGTAACAAAGTCAGATTACAAAGTACTTTGTTACATCCAGCTGCTGCCAACAGCCTCCGCTGCCTTAACATAGAAATGGCAACCAGGGCGAGTCAACGGTCTTTAAGGGCAGTATTTCTTGTACTCTATACTATCCAGCCAGCTTTTTCAATTCTCCCCCACTTACTGGTTTTGCACCACAGTTCAGGCTTTGTTTTCGTTGGATGGTCTGGACCTCCTGCATTTCAGTAGCAGCTCTCCCATCTTTTACTTATATCCAAGTGTCATTTTTTTAAACCAGTTTTCCCCTGTAAGTTTTCATTCGCTTCAAAGATCTAGGAAAAAATGTGCATTCACAAGTTTTAAGTTGTCTCATCAAAGATTTTTCACTTAACAAAGTTTGAATCCTACTTTTTCTTGTCTTTCAAGGTCATGCACATTTGGCCCCTTATTTCATTAAATGGCCAGTTGTTTGCACTGTCTTTGCACACTCCGTGAGCTTCAGAGAGTACACGGCCCCCTGCTTCCCTTTAACTTCAGCCCCATCTCCACGGAAACAGCTCTGAGGGACATGTTAGGCTTGACAGACCAATAGCGACAGACAGCTATGCTGGCATCTCCCCCGAAGTAAAAGCTCAGGTGTTACTTATATTCACAGGAGGTTAGGCGGTTTCAGCTAATGGAAAATGAGTTTTATAACAAAGCACACAAAAAAAACATTTTTTTTTTCCCAAGTCGCCTTTGAAAAAGAAAAAGCTTGTTTGAACTATGTAGACAATTTTAGACTTATTACAGTGATTTCATCACACGTCACCTCAGGGGAAATAAAATGTGTTCAGCACATTTTGTACTTGACCTCACCAGGTTAATTTCAGCTAATAAATTGAATTCTAATAATTGGGATTGAATGCTAATAATTTTTCATATTTTTTTTCAGAGATGACATCTTTCCTTCCAACATGACACATCAATGTCATTACACAGCATTTAGGCATGGTATAATTCTGCTGAGGTTGAGTTAAATGACGACTCCATGACTCAAAAGACAAAAAGCTTACAGCCTCTTTGGAAAATGAAACAATTGCAGAGAACTTAAGAAAATATGTACATGTATCGTTTTCTCTGATTTTACCTTTTATAGGTTTATGTTTGAGTAAAATGAACATTGTTCTTTTATTGTATGAACTACTGACAACATGTCTCCAAAAATCCAATAAAAAATCTAGTATTTATTTGCAGAAAATGAGAAATGGTGGAAAAAAACGAAAAAGATGCAGTGCTGTCAGGCCTCAAATAATGCAAAGAAAACAAGTTTATATTCATTTAGTCAGTACTAAATGAATACTAACGTTTTAACTCAGAAAGAGTTAAGAAATCATTATTTGGTGGAATAACCATGAGGTTTTCAGTGGAGTTTTTCCAGAGCTGTATGTACATTTCCAACTACATATAGGCCATATGGAACCTCACTTTTGCCTGTACAACTTCCCAGTCAACAATCCCAGGTTGCTGATCAGGGTTGGGGATATTTCCTCTGATACTTCAAGGGCTGTTTCCGCACCGATTTGGTTTCCAGAGTGTCAACATTCAAGACATCTTTGAATCATATTTAAAGTGGAAAACAAGAGGATTTTAGTATACTATCTGGTGCAGCAGTTGCCAGCAGAGCAGCACAACATGAGGTGACAACTGTTGTACAAAACCTGAAGGTTTGACTTTGATCCCTAAACTGAATTTCTAGTACTTTAAAGCAATGTCTTTAAGACTTCTTGTTTTGGCTTCATTTGTTTGAATGTATGAGTTTTAAATAAAGTCAACTTCATTGGTTTACTTAGACAGAAGTCATTTAAATGAAGCCCCTTAATCACTTTACTTCTGCTCCCTAAGGCTGTAACAGCCTCTGTATATTTAGCAGCTATGACATGGCTGTGCTTAATATTGAGTACTTAAAAAATTTCTTTTCAGAAAAATTGTATTCACTCCTACCTGGCTGAATGAAATAAGTGTGTAACTCAGAGTACTTGTTCTCTTTGTTTATCAATGTTTTTGAATAAAGGATAAGCGCATTCATAACTTATTTTGGATCCATACAAGCACAAATGCATTGTGGATGTTTCCAGGCCTTTGGCGGGAACTATTTCTAGCTTCGTCAAATGACTGTGTTAAATAATTATGAGCAGGTGGGCTGGATGCAGAGCAACGGAGCTCAGTGGGTGCAGAGGAGTGCGGTTATGCCAACTCCTACCCTCGAGGTGTGTGCAGAGAGGAAAGGGAACAAAGAGAGGACGCAGGCTACGGGAAAAAGGTGATAACTTTAAAGCAATGCATCACCCTTATGAATCTGGTGAGCCAACGTGCCATGAATGCTGCTTGCAAAACATATAAACAGGCAAAATAGCATGTCAGGCCTGAGACAACGTGTTTATTCATATTACTGCCCACGGGACCTCCAGGTGAAGACACTGTGCTTTTTTTGGCTACCACCACTTCTCTGAGTGTAGGAACGGAGGCCGTGATGCTGCAGGCACAGTGCCCCTGGCAACGCTGCCATGCCAACTCCAATCATGTGTCCTGCATCTCTACAAAACAGCTGAGCCTCTCGGGAGGATGCAGCCAGCAGCTAACCAGAAACAAACACCTCTCTGTTCTTGATGCTCAATGAGACATGCCTATGGAGAGAGCGAGACTCACGAAGAGAGGCGGACGGTGGGGAAGGCGGATGGGTAACAAATAGCAAACTGGGGCTGAATTTGCTGGAGGAGAGCCAGAGCACTATAGCAGCAATTGCTTGCTGTATTGAGCAATATTTTAGGAAAGAAAGGAGTCTGTGTGCTTTATGGCAAAAAAAACAAACAGTTTTGTCTAAACTGTAATCTCAAGGAGTCTCCTGACAAGATCATTTTAAACGTATAATAAGGGATGCATTTCCTCTGTGTGTGAGGATGGCATTACTGAGACAAGACAGAGTTTAAATTTACTCACTAAGTTATCTTTCTTAAAAAAAAAAAAAAGTTACTGTATTCATTTGGTGTGTTGTATACATGGCTTGTATACAACACACATACATAATCAAATAAATTATGACAGTATGATAAGATTGAGTAAAAATACCACAGCACAAAGTATTAGCTTTCATTTAAAGCAAAAGATAAATAAATATTCCAAATCTGCCAAACACCCAGCAGAGGAAACTCGTTTGGACCACTTTTTTTTTTTTTTTACCTTGGTAGGTACTCGTATGCAGTGGTTAGCCTTGTAAAATGTTGAGGATTTCTCTCATTTTCCACATATTCACAATAAAGTAATCTGTACATGAATACACTTACACTAAAAAGGATTGCAAAATTTCACGTTCTTCTGTCTGAAAACACAAGGTTTTTGATTCAAACGTGGAGGTCCTACTTTGCTACAAAATTCAGTGTTGCATTTAAGAAATCCAGAAATGTCATTTCAAGGGTTGATTCTCAAAATAAAAAGCTTAGTTGATTAAAAGGCAATAGCTGCCAACGGTCCTGAACTCTCCTTTAATGGAAACAGTAATTCTCCAGGCCAGCTTCAGAGTACAGAGACTGTGATTGCTTTCCTCCACAGTTAGACATGGATGTTAAAGGAAGTTGAATGGCCTCAGTCCTTTCTTTAACACTGAGGCACCACTTAGTTTTGCCCCATGGGATAAAAGTTTAAAATTAATTTCCTTAGCTCAAAAAGTTTACAAAAAATGAATCAGAGGATAACACAAGCTATGGCGGAGTCTCATTTTGTTGTATCTGTCAACCGCCTCCCTCTCCTTGAAATTCCTTTTTCCTCTCTTCATCTTTCTGCTCTGTCTGGCTCCGGCCATCACCCTCATTTCTTTTTTTTCCCCACCTCTTTCTACATCAGACGCATTCCTTTCGCCTTCTGAATGTATATATCCAGAGGCATTATCAGAATCTTCTTTAAGCATCCACGCAATGGATAAGCAACATCATTTTCAGACCCTTTTTTTTCTTTTTTTTTTTTGCCTTGTGGCTCTATTTGCCTGCCTCTCAAATCCCTGCAAAAAAAATAAAAACTGTAGAAGTCGAAAAGCTTCTCCAAGGACATCTAATGTACCGCCTACATGTTCAAATGGACTGACCATTTGTGTTCGGTTTGAATCTTCTTTCTGCCTAATCTAATGACTGCCTCACTTAAAACTCTTCTTAACCTTCGCACCCCGCTGATAAGAAGATGCGTGGTGAAGTTTGCCCACAGGAAGTATTAGAGTTCTAAACGGCAGTCTCATATTAACTTGAGAGTAATACAGTAGTTGAAAGTGAGCCCCGAAGGTTGCGGCTGAACCCACATGCTTTGAGAGTAGATTTTAGTGGAGCTGAAAGTCAGAGATAGCCCTACTGTGCCATTTACGGTCTAAAATTAACTTTTCTTGACAGATAAACACACTGGAAGCAAATAGTGTTGTTTGGGTTAGAAATGAGCATTATTTTTATTGAGTATGTGCGGAAGGACCCTACGTGTAATGTGTGATGCAGATAAGCAGACTGCCAGGTTGTGAGGTTCTGCTTCCCTCGGACATAAATATGTGTTTTAATGTTCCATTTCTGTGAGGAACTATTCAATAATGAGAAAGAGGTAAGTCAGAATTTGGCCATTAGAAAACAGCAACACTTCAAAACTTACCTGTATTGTCTATATTTATTTCTGCCACCACACAAACTGAGGAGGATGATGAAAATGTAAAAATGAACCCAATTATCCATCCATTTATTCATTCATTCATTCATTCATCCTCTTTGTATCTAAGATTGAGTCACTGGGGTAACAGGTCTAGGAGCAGCCCAAAGACATTCCTCAAATAACACTCTTTAGTGCATTCTGGGCATTCCCATGATGCTCTTCAGAGACATTTAGTCCCTTCAGCGGGTTCAGAGTCAGTATCAGGGTGTCCTCCAAATGAAATGTGTCCTGAAAATCTCAAAAGAGAGTCACCCAAGAAACTAATTAGAAACTCAAACTACCTCAGTTGACTCTTTTTAATGCAAAGGAACAGGAGCTCCCCCTGGGTATGAGTTTCTCACGTTGCCTTTAAGGTATAACATAACAATGATGACACACAGATTATCAGAGTACACACCCTTCAAGTGTGTTCAAATACACTTCAAGATCCTATTTACCAACACCAGGCTTAGGGACAAAGGTCAACTCTTTTTTTTCCCAAGTTCTGTTGAGGACACTTTAAACCACCAGTTAGGTAAAGTGCCACGGGAAAGGTAATTCAATGGCAATAATATTCCATATATTTAACTGATTCAGACCACCTAAAAAAGCTACACATCTAAATAAAATAAATAAATCTCTTTTGTTATAAAGCACTTCTTGTAGTTTAACTCTGACCTTCATCATTAAACACTGTCATAAAAAGCCTTTAATGCTGTTTTATGTTTTGTCATGTGTTTTATGGGATTTTATGTTGATGTGCTGCAACAGAGTCAACCACTGGCACGTTCTGCCAGATGTCAACAGGAATATGTGGCCGTCTAATGCTGATAGAAGAAACAGAAACAGCCACCAAAAATCTCCCAGATGGCCTTTAAAACACACGTTTAGTACAAGGTGGTCTAATTAGAGGAGAAGAATTATCTTAAAGTTTAAATATTATGTTTCTACCTGAATTTAGTCACCATGAATTTAGTCATTGTGTGTGTTGTTCATGCGCTTGAGAAGATGTCATAGCAGTACATTTCCAAGTGCAAGTACAATGAAACTGATGGGTGGATGACCTGACCCAAGTGAATCCCAAGTCTTGTCCAGTCTTGGGATAAACAATGGATGAAAGGATGGATGGACGAATGGACAGTAGTGTAAGGAACAACTAAAGGCTTCGTAAAAAGTGTCTAATCTATGTCTTACGCAGGAAGTGGAAAAGGTAAATGAGGAGCTGAAACAAAAACGTCTAAAATGTTTTATGAAAGAGGCAAGAAACTAAAGCTGCTGATAAAGCAAGAAAATCAGAAACATTCATGTGACAAGAAACTAAGAGGAGACATGGCTGGCATAGTGAGGACTAGGCAATATAAAGACCAGGCAGTGAGGAAGGGAAATCGTGACCATATGCCCAATAAGACGTTACTAATCGCCAACAGTTTAATTGTAATCAGCACACAATGCCAGAATGTCTCAGAGGCTGAAGAAAAAAAACAAACAGGATGTCAATAACATAAAACATCCAGGAAAACAGCACATCAAAAACTATAAAAATCCCAAAATAAATCATAAACAATGACAAGGTGAGCTCATAAATAATAAAACCGACCAAATGCATTAGAGGAAGACATAAACAAGACCAGCAGAACTTTTTTTTTTCTTTATAAGACAGCAGCTGTTCACATTTGGCTAGGGCTTGACAAGTCGGGTTGGAAATTTAAAGAAAGAAAAATGTTTTTCAACCCAGGTTGCCATCTTGCAGCAGGTGTTCTTACTAACAAAACATATCAGGGAACGGCGCAGAGCGATGCATAAGGACAGTCTGATTTTTTCATTACTTCCTCACTCCCCAGTTTTGCCCTCACACCAGCAGGTATGAACGCAACCTCACTTTTCCGTTTCAAGGCATGCTCTATGTATTCTGCCATTTTAGAATCAAAGAGCTGTTCTCCAGCCTAAGGAGGGACGGGCAGTCCAACAGCAGATGGTACTGTATGGCCCCAACAGACAGACTAAATACAGAAGAGGACTGTGGTTCTGTTCAAGATGTATAAGAAAGAGGATTGTTAGTGCTTCAAAGCAAAGCCTGGTCAAATATTGATTTGCTTTTTTTTCTGTTTACTTCACAGAATGAAATGGGTTTTTTTTCTTTCTTTCAAATCATTTCAGATGCTTGTATTTTTATTGCAACTTTAGTGCCTCAGTTCTGTGAATATAAGTGTGTGGTAATCAATATTTCAGAGCAGCTACAGTTAAGCATCATGCAAGTTGCGAAATTAATCTCAAAGTAATTACAGCTTGCCTTAGATCAAAACAGCCAAGTTAAAATATTAATCTTGTTTTATCCATACCCACCAGTCCACATGTAATATTTTTATAATGTGTTGCTTTGCCAAATTATTGGTACTTTTTCACAGTTTGCACAAACTTCAGTGTATTTGGTGTGGGGGATTTTTATGTGGTAGACCAACACAAACTAGTGCATGATAGTGAAGTGGAAATAATGGGATCCATCATCTTTAGACGTTTTTTCAGATAAATGATGACAACTGAGGCAGGTCTTTGTATTCACCCCCCTTTTCTCTGAAGGCCCCAAATACAATCCAGGGCAGTAAAATAGCTTCAGAAGTCACCAAATGACTTAATGGCACAGTAGTTCCCACTGTGCCAGGTATTCTTAGCATAAACAGAGGCCTTAAAGGTCATTTGGGAACAAACAACTTAGTGAAAACCAAAATATACATTCAACTGTTCAGGTATAAAAACGTAGCGAAGTGATCTACAACTCAGGTGGGAAAATCTGTTGATAGGAAGACTACTAGCTGGGCACTCCGCAGTGGACTTTAAGGCAGTGATAAGAACAATGCCTTAATTTAAAAGAAAACCACAAGAGGTTCCATTTGTAGCTTGCTACAAGCCATGCCTACAGCAAATACATATGGAAGGAGGTCAAATAAGACCAACATTTGCCTTTTTATTCTTCATTAACAACTTTTTGTGCTGTCAAAAAATAAAAACTGTAAAACATGTCAAGCACATACTGAATGTTGAAACATGGTGGTGGCAGAATCATGCTGCATAAATCCTATGAAAACATAATCATGTATGAGAATTGCCTTGTCAAAGTCCTTACTTAAACTCTAATGATAGTCTTTGGCAAGACTTGAAAAATAACATTCACAGAAGCTCTCCATCCATCTGACAGACACTGAAATATTTCTCAAGTAATGGCAAAAGTTCAGTCTCTAGACATGTAAAGTACAAATACTCAAGAGTTTGAAGCTATAAGTGGAGCAAAAGTTAGACCTGAAAAATATTTATTAAAATAAACTGAACACAAATAAGTTAATGCACTACTTTTTGTTTTGGCACATAAAATTCTGATAAAAACATTAAAGTTTGTAGCTAGGAAATTACTAAATTTTGCAGGGCAGCATACTTACATAGCAAATAACGGCATTCAATTTCAATCGCAGATCAATGTCCTATAGCCCTATCAGCGAGGATTTCAGATTTCTGCTTCGCATATCCATATCATCCCGTTATACCCTCTTGCAACTTAAGCTGATGGGAAATTGTGTTTTGAAAAAAAAAAAAAAAAATGAGGTAGAATATTTCTGCTGGCCCTTAGCAGAGCAGGAAAATTATAACATGGGATAGTAATTTGCAGTGAAGATGAGCATCAGCAATATAACCCGGCTCATCAGGGAGTGCTCTCAGCACAGGACTGCTGACGAAGCTTTCACCAGGAATAGCTCGTGACTTGCAATTTAGAGATCCTTTTAGGATCGCACAATGTGACTGGCTGCAGGATTTCAAAACCACGAGGAAAAGAACGGCTTGATGGGATGATGTATGTGAATCCAACCTGTACAAACTGTGATTCTGTCCCGTTCAGATCCATTTTTAAGATGAGAACTGAACCAACAACTAAATGAAAGACTACTGTGGCACAAAAGCAACAATATAATGACCCTTCTTTAAACCCCAGGGAACTAGAACACTTCGCCTGAAAAAAAAAAAATGTCTTGGTCTAACTAATATAATATTTTTTGGGATTGTAAAACATCTTTATTGTACAAGCAAGATTAAGAATAAAGGCTTGAGGGCTTGATTATTCATTTATTGTGTCAGATTTCAGTTAAATGACAAGGCTGAGATCAAGATAATTTGATACAGTAAGACATAATACAGTTCATGTCAGCATTATCAGCCCAGAGTGCCACATTAAGTTCACTCCAATAACATCTTTCAGGATCACAGATAATTTGTCATGGTGTTTAGAGTTAAGCCAAGCATGTCATCGCTGCCAGTTTCACCTTATAACTCCATCATGAAGATGTTTGGTATGTTTTCATTAGCTCTAATCCAATCAGTTCCTTCCAACGAGGCCTGGCCTTCCACAACATTATTTCACTTAGCTCTCTCAGGTATCAACTTCATATATTTTTTTATGATACGGAGGCTGCACTTTGTTTTCTTCGTGGAGCTGGTTTAGTAATTTAAAGTAAAAATAGCAATCAGCAGGGACTGATTTTTATATTCCAATAACACGCCGCTATCTTTGTTTTATTTGCCCATTTCACACCGTGTAAACTCCAAGAGGAAAGATGTAGCAGGGAAAGGTGTTGGGGGTGAAATAAACACATGAGGGAGATCCAGAGATTGTTTGTTCAGCGTGTCACATACACTCAGTGTGGCGCTCCAAACTGTGGGAGTTGATGGGTCCTCTGTTATCCATCCGTCCTGCATTACATCAGCTGCCACTGTAGCCTATAGCCTCCCCAAAATGTCCTCTGTGACAACTAACTCCCAGTTATGTGGATTCCTTTTGTTTCGGGCGACATGACTCTGACACTGAGCTCACTTGTTTGGAGTTATGAGGCGCCAGCCTGGACTGCCACATTGCAAGAAGAGTCTTTTTTCCTGTGGATGTGGGGGTGTGGAAAAAAAGATTTCTCTCTCAGCTGAGAGTCAACATAAACCTCTTCTACTTTTAAAGTCACATAGTCATTGCATAACTGGACATGTTGCAAACAAAGCCAATTTAGATGCCTTAAAACTGGATTTAAATTACATCAATCTAAGCTTACGGGGAGTTTTCTTCATTGCCTCTTGCTAGTAAACTGTGAAGGAACAAAATGTCCACACAGAGAGAAAGCAATCTGAGAAAGAGGAGTACAATATATCCTCAGGACATGCTCCCTCAGGATGTCAGTTTGTGTTATCGATTAGCTTTTATGCTATTGTGCTATTTTTAAATTTATGTATTGGCATGTGTGCTTGACTGTCTATGGTTGAGCAGTATTATATAGGAAAAATGAAACCACTGTAACTCTAGAAGTATTGATAATAATGGAACATGAGGTTTGCAGCTCTGCACCAGGGAGCATTTTACTTTACATTCTCCTTCCAAACAAGAAAATGTTTCAATCGTCTGTGAAAAGAGTACCGGCCATATGACTGAATATTCTTATAAATACCATTTTACTGTTTTATTTAATATTTTATTTTTTTAACACCTTCCTCTCTGTCTCTCATTCATTGTGTGCAGTTGCAAATGTAAATAAGTAATCTTTTTATAAAGGGAGCCAGCTACCTGATAGGAGACTTTATGGGGCCCTGGCTCTGAGCCCCATAATACACAACACACACAACCACATAGATGTATTAGAGGGTTAAAGGCTAGTTTTATCTGTCCAGAAGATAAACTAGTGGTTCTGCAGTGAAACCTTTATCTCAAAGCTTCAGTGAATTCCTGATTTTAACTTGAAATAGTAGTGGAAGTAGAGGGAACCAGTACTCGCCATCGGACTGTGCCACAGACGATTGCTATGGTGACGAAACACTGACCAGTGAATACACACTGCTGTTTAAGGAACTGTGCAGATTTCTTAAGCAGCAGCTACTCTTATCCCCAGTGATGATTGATCGCAACAACTGAAAACTGTTTTTACTTGTTACTTTTAAATAAAGCATGGTATAAATGCATTTTGGGGTTCCCTGTAGTCCTGGTAACTCGAGAGCGTGAGCTCAATCTAGCTTTTCTCATTAAGTGAAACTAAGGAATGGTGGATGTGGAAGAGTAAAGTAGTATTATAATGTAACTGCAGAACTGGAAAGTATATATATTGTTGTGGCTGATATCCAGCATGGCGCTTTTTCACTAACAGGAAGCACAGATTCACAGGCACAAAGGCACACGCACCCACACCCACACGCACACACACGCACACATCTTTATGAATCAAGTTAAAACTGTGTATATACACATCCTAAACCTGACGGGCATATCATTCATTAATCATGACATGTCTGGGTATTTGGACTCTCTGGGTTCACCATAATAGATGGCTGCAGCTGCACTCTATGATGGGAAGTGTGATAGATGTTTGCAATGACAAAAGCCACGCCTATCCACTTTTTTGCCCGAGAACAGCACAAAGCACAATGATGAATGATTTTACTTTACCAAACTTGATGAGGCCCAACAGTCACAATGTCACACAGCAAAAATAGCTTACAGTCTGGCATATATTAACAACTGTCAGGAGTATAGCCCACTGTGTTGCTATTGTTTTCTAAGACAGAGATAACCTTTATACACAGAACTCATTTGACGTCTTTTGAGATGTCTGATTGTCACCATGATAAAACATTGATCATATTAAGCACAGAAGTATAAGATGGTTTATAAAGTTTTACACCTTCATCAATCTTTTATGACAGGCAGAAATGATGACAGAAATGTACCAATGTATTGCTAATTAAAAGTAGAGTTTAAAACAGCCAGTCTTCAATACACTCGAAAGATGAATTTAAGTTAATTAGAAATTCACAATTATCTAGCCAGCTCACAACAGTGTAATAAACAAAGAAATGTGTTGTATTATTAGTTCTCCCCATTAATTAAAAGGTTCAAATCAAAAATTAAAAGGCTAAAACTAAAACGAGATTCTTGCCAATGAGTAACTGTTAACTTCCCACTTACCAGAACTGCGTATATTAGTCCCAGAGTTCAGAAGCACGAACATTTTTATAATTAATATACTATCCTTATACAGTAGTACCCCTAATAAAATACTGTGGCACAGAAGTGGCCAGTCTCCCCTGTAACTTAGCATGTCACAAAATACCAAAAATCTTGTTTTGTAGACCAGAACCAGAAAACCTTGCACTCTTTTGTGCACCATTCTTCAGTCGAGTACTAGGCCCGCTGTCAGACAAATGGAACTTTGCAAAAGTCACACATATGCATGAATATGATCCTTTCAGGCTCATACAAAAGCCTCCATTACCACCTGCTGTGCAACTCCAAATTACCAAATCCATGCAAGAAAAGAAAAAAGGGGAATTTATGTCGATTCAATTATGCTTACACAACACTACGCCCTCCACCCTAGGTCCACCCCTTGACTGTCTGATTTATTCAAGAAGGCTGATTAGGCCACAAGGCCAGTATAGGCAGGTTACATCATTGTGTGTGTAAATTGCTGTTTGTCAGAGCTGCTTGCTAGATTTACAGCCCCTTAATGGGCTGAAATTGGAGAAGCGATGGTCGTTTTAATTAAGGAAGCTAAAATAGCCTCCGGTGCACTGATGTATATCTGTGGACAGTACAGGATAGTGGTGCCTAGTCGAGGGTAGATAGGTGTGTGTTTACATAGGTTTGCCGTCATTTATTTAAGGAGCCCTTCCTGAGCAGTTTGCTTTATCCGAGTTTCATGCTACAGCTCTGTTCCAGCTGGAAGCTGCCAAGACACCTATGTTCTCTGCTGGGCTTCTGCTGGAGAAACAGAACATTAAAGGTATATTCAAACAGGAAAACAAGGGGCCCAGTTCATCACAACATGCTCCAATTGAACTGCTTTAGTCTGCCACATTTGGGAGTTTTTTCTTGATGACTTTTAAAAGTCAGATTAGACAGATTATTGTTATTCTTGAGGGATCAGCCAGAAAAAGAAAATAGAAAAGAATCAAGGGATTATATGGCAAACTAATTAACAATGAATTTTCTTTATTTTTAATCCTTTCTAAGGAGTATGGTTCGAGAAATAATAGAAACAACTTTTTTGCCATTTTAACTAAATGTTTTTGTTTTTCATCTTTTAATGAAGCAATATTTTCTTTTTTTTTTTACAATACTTAAAACTGACAACACCATAATAATTAGGAGCATAACGATAACAACAAAGTCTGATGAGGCACAATTAGAAAATTCCAGGAATATTTTAGGGCGGGGGTCTCAAACTCCAGTCCTTGAGGGTCACTGTCCTGTAGTTTTTAGATGTGCTACAGGTACAAAATGCTGGGATGAAATGGCTTAATTACCTCCTCCTTGTGTAGATAAGATCTCCCGAGCCTTAATGATCTAATTATTCTATTCAGGTGTGGTGCAGCAGAGGCACATCTAAAAGTTGCAGGACACCGACCCTCGAGGAGTGGAGTTTGAGATCCCTGTTTTAGGGGAAACAGGAAAAACATAGACTGGCCATAATCTTTCTTATCCAATCCCACTTGATTCTCATCTCCATTCAGTGCTCAGTCTGGGATTTCTCCCATTGAGCTTGACGTCTCCGGTTGAAGCAGGAGTTGTGAATGATGACGTCAATTTTCTGCACTGTTTTATAGTTGTAGCCTGCATGTAGTTTTAGCAATGGCAGCAGAAGAAGTGAACGGGGCCAATCAGTCCCTGGTGGACATTTGCACGTTAAGGGAAAAATGCAAAAAAAAAATGTTTCTATTGTTTCTGTTTATAATGTAAGTATATTATTTTGTAGGTCCCTTTGAACTTTACCCAAATTATGTCCCAAGTTTTCACAAAATAATACAAAGGAAAAACTACAAAAACACCTGAAGGTCAGGAGTTTGATTGAATATCAAACCTAAATAATAAAAAGTATAAGCATTGGTATCGATATTACTAATATCGATACCAATCTCATGTACAACTGGCCCTGTAAATTGTTTATTTAATTTTTTGTGGTCTCACTCCCATTTCTTACTTTTTGCAGTTTGAATCTCTACTTAGAGTTCAGAGTCTCCATAGTGCCTTCTTAAGACTCCATTGTGCAAAATAGAATCTCTTGCCATTTTTCAACCAGTCTTAAAATTTTGATCAGGAGTATGTATGTGAAGGTTTCATCCAATAATAATAATAATAAAAAATTATATGTATGTATGTAAAAAAAAAATTCCCTTCTCACCCACCGCGGGTGGTGTTTCTTCCTCTTAGCTCGGGTCCTCTACCAGAGGCCTGGG
>CAEFZY010060025.1:0-17912 GCA_903066815.1 Brachyrhaphis roseni | reverse complement strand
AAGAGCTGCATTTGTACTTTGTCCCGTTGAATATTCTGGTCGTTTGGTGTTGTTTACTTGTATTGTTGAGAGCTAAAGTTAGCCGTTTAGCATTAAGCTATTAAGCTCGGTTAATTAGATGCAGCTGCTATTTGTGTTACTATTTCCAATTGTAATGCCTGGCGCTATGGAGTTGTCAGTTGGTTTGTAATCTATTAATAAAGTTTGACTGACCTACCTGACTGTTTTGTTGACATTCCCTTTAGCGCAGCTCCATTTAATGGATGCATAACGTAACCTCAGCCTCTACTGTAGCGTCTATTCTATGCGCCTTATAGTGCGGTGCGCCCTATATATAGAAAACTTTTAAAAATAGACCATTCATTGAAGGTGCATCTTATAATGTGGTGCGCCTTTTAGTGTGGAAAATACGTACTGTAATCTGGGAACATGCACCTGAAAACAGCTCTCCCCAGCACAATTTACATCAACACTCCCTGTGTTTCATAACCTTAAATTGGCAAGTTGCTCAGCGACTAGACTATGGGACTCCAGCTGTAGTAGTCAACAGCCTGTATCCTGTCTATTTTAGATTTTGAGTGATTCAAGAAATATAGTAATGATTCCCTGCAGAATCTAAAGACACAATAAGGAGGTAAAATAAGCCATTAATCCAACTGTGTTGGAGCATGGACACATCTAAAAGATGCAGAACTGCACTGGAAAACCTCAAGAGCAAATTCATAATAGAGACTTAAAATGGTTAACCCACAGCATGCATGTTGTAATTATGAAAGTATATGTAAAGGGTGATCTGGCATGCCCACATTTAAATGAGTCTTTGAGTATGTATGAAGAGGACTGTCATCTCAAATGTATGACTTATTTCTGTCAAAAAAATAAATAAATGGATTGTTGTCCTTTTGCAAAAACAAAAATTGCCAGATGAAATAGTTTTGCATTTACAAAGAGCAGAGCTGTTTCAGTTTTACAGAAAACGCAGGAACAACATTTACTGAAGACATGTCACAAAGGTGGAATCAATCCCTTATTGAACTGAAACCTGTCTGCAATAAATTGTGTAAATTGCACTTAACTATAGAGTCTTCACTTTCGGAGGTTAATAAATAGAAGTCAAACAAACACACTCTGAAGAAGATCTGTCCTTACTGTGCTAATTAAGTAAGGTGCACTGAGGATCTCTGTCCCACTTACCTGTTGTCCTGAAACTGAGAGAACACAGAGGTGTCAAGTGAGCGCCCAGTAATGGAAACCAAATGTAAGAAAAAGCAGATCATTTCTTTATTTCTTATGTTAAATTAGGACAATGACATCACTTACAACTGTTTTTATTTATTCTCATGTAATGGGAACTAGTGGGAACATGTAACTAGTGCAATATTTTTCTAAAGGACAGGTGTAATAATTTTATAACCTGCAAAATTTTTACATCAAGCATTTTTATGGATGCATCACACTGTAGTAGGAAAACGTTTTTTTCATCTCTCTCATCATTACCCTGCATCTCTTCAGTTTCTTGCTGAAAGGAGGTCGTCTACATGCTGACATATAATCAAGAGCAAATTGCTCCCATCTGCTGGACCTGTGGAGCATGTGTTTAGTGCAACCTGCTTTGTGAATGCAGGGCAGAAATACAGCAAATACCAGGAGGAAGTCAGTTGCAAAAAATGGAGATTCAGTTGCTTCATGAATTTCCCGCCTTCAGAAATATTTGACTCAAAACATTTGTTTGGATAAAAATTTGTCAAGATCAGTTAAAATGCATTGCACATTTGAGATCTTATAATTTAATGGCATTTACCTTTTAATCCATCCATCCATCCATCCATTTTCTTACACCCTTGTCCCTAGTGGGGTCGGGAGGTATGCTGGTGCCTATCTCCAGCAAAGGTTTCGGGCGAGAGGAACGGTTCACCCTGGACAGGTCGCCAGTCTGTCACAGAGCATTGATAATGTTTATCTAAAATCATGTAGTTAGATAATCTCTGAGCGCTACAGGCCCTAAGGATATTTACTTCCTTTGGAACAATAAATTGCATGTTTCATCATTTGTAAATGAAAATGATTAATGTCTGGACACCGTGTTTACAGCTTTCATTTTCCTTATTTTATCTCTGCTAATCTAATCTTCATCTTCAGTCAACTCAATCTTCTTTCCTTCACTGGATCTTTATTTTAGGCACAGTGTGCTCATTTTCTGTCCCTGTGGACAGTTTGATCTTCAGACTCATTATGCCACCTTACCCTGTTTTAACAAAACTCCCTAATGACATATCACTCACCCGACCACCATTTCACCCTCAGTGGGCTGCTGTCTTCCACAGGAGGTGGCCTCAGCACCCACTCCACCAACAAATGAACCTGCCATTGATGTTGAGGATCTGGAGGAGTTTTCTCTGCGACCCGCACCGCAGGGTGTCAGAGTAAAATGCAGAATCACCAGGGACAAGAAAGGCATGGACAGAGGAATGTATCCTACCTACTATCTTCACCTGGAGAGGGAGGATGGCAAGAAGGTGAGACGGCTGTGAGACGAGCATTTCATGGCGGATTGTGTCAGGGTTTTTTTTTTTGCTGAAAAGTGTGGTAAATGTCTATTTCACAACATTCATGTAATTCTACTTCCTGGATTTAAATGATGCGTTGATGCGACTGTATTTTTTACAAGTTTTTTCTTCTTCTTTTTTGGTTTCTGGCTCCATTTTCCTCAGGTATTCCTGTTAGCTGGAAGAAAAAGAAAAAAGAGTAAAACTTCAAATTACCTCATCTCCATTGATCCCACTGATCTGTCTCGTGGAGGGGAGAGCTTCATTGGAAAACTGAGGTGAATTCTTTAAAAACATGTTGCACTACAAAGGGGATGTTTTGCAGCATCACACAAAATTACCAACACACTGACATTACATAAACTCACAGCACTCCAGCCTGCATTTAATGGTGCAATTTTTAAAACCAGAGTTTCTGGGTGGTGTTGGAAAAACTGGAAAAGTATGGCATTAGTTTTCTATCTTTCTGCATTTGAAGTATGGGTAACAAGAAAATAGAATCTGAAAGGGTATTTTTATTTTCAGACTTTATTTCTTGTTGCACTGTCAACATGGTGTTTTTAAAAATGAAATATTATATTTATATCTTTCCGTTCATCTGTTTGACTTTCCAGCAGTCATACAAACAATTCCTCCAACCATTCATCCCTTCATTAATCTTTTTATTCATCCATCTGTCCATCCATCCTTCTGTTCATCCATTCTTCTGTTTATCATTCATTTGTGTGCCTTCTTTACAGGATTTTTTGTTGTTATTGTAGTTTCCATATTTATATACTGAGAATGCCTGATGTTTGAGTCTGAAAAAGTAGGGAATGTTTAACATTGGAAAACTAATATATGGTTGATTTCAGATCTCTTAGTGCTGATATAAATTAGCTTTTGACCATGGCAATTGAACATAGCATTTTTAAGAACCCTTCACTAGTGGAGATTAATGTGGCTCATTGATTTGGTTTTATCAAAGAAACTGCATAACTCTGAAAAATGTGACTGATTGCAAGTCATTGTTCTTTGTTAAAATGTTCAAAGATCTGTTAATTAAAAATAATTATTACAGCCTTGGATTAATGGGGCATTGTACTGTGAACCTTAGAAAGAACATCAACCCAGCGGCTCCATGGAAACTCAGTCATAGTTTTACGCATTTTCATCTTCAGAGGCGGCCTGACCGCTGCTCAAACCTCTAGATGAGAACTACAATCCTTCTTAAATGATTGAGATCTATACTTTTATGAACTGTTGCATCTAATTTCTCAGGAGTTCTTGTGAGGACTGGCCTAAATGAGGTATGCCTTCTAAAGGAGACATAGACTCAGCTCTTCGAACTGTGGATATGAATGCAATTTTTTAGACTTTGATTGTAACGCTTCAGAAATTTGATTTAGTTCAGGTTTTGTGTGGGCATTCAGATCAGATTCCAGTAAAATACATTGAAGTTTGTTGGAATGTTACAACAAACCTGTAATATTCTGATTACAAGTTACAACATGTGAGAACGCTTAAAGTGAAATTAGAAATGAACACTTTTTCAAGGCTCTGTAAGCTGATGTTAATATAATTGTTAACATGAGGGCACCTTTTTGTAATGATCCTACAGAGGATTTTTAGCTTTGAATAAATACATACACCAATACATTCTAGCCCTTTCATGCGTAGTGGTCACTACAGCAGACAGCTACGTGAAAGTCATTTTCTTGTGTTTTATGTGGATTTTTATGTTATAAATGCACAGAGACCTCTGAAGTGGACTCTAGTGCATCATAAAATACACTATCAACTGGTGTTGATAGTGTGTAATTCTGCAACTATAATTGCAGAATTATAGTTCTGCAATTATAGAACTATAATTCTATAATTATAGAATTAGAATTATATAATTAACTATAATTGCAGAATTATAGTTAAATCCAATATAGCTGACAGACAATAAGCATGCCGACCAACCCAGTCCCTCCTTCTATTGTAGAGGACCCTTGCAGATAAAAAAAGATATTGTGACATCAAGTAACCCCTGAAGATCAATACTACTAATGTATTTTCCCAAGTAACAACTTTTTATTTGGAGAAAATTACAATTGATCACTTAGGAAAAAAATCTAGAAAAAAATTGCTTTTACAATCATTTTCCACACCTTTTTTATGCCTTAAGAAAAACAAGTTACATGTATGAATGCTAGTTACATACAGCCACTAGGAAATCCCACCTCAATTTCCACTTGAATTACTTTTTATATATTAGTTCACATCAATCACACACTAAATCTTGAATTAGACTTGAATGAAGGTGCTGTTTTTGCAGGTCAAACCTCATGGGAACCAAGTTTACTGTTTATGACAATGGCCTGAACCCCATGAAGAGCACCACCAGCCTGGAAGTCAGCAATCTTCGCCAAGAACTAGCTGCCATTTGCTACGTGAGTATAAATATTCTGAGAATGAAATGCAATGGTTACCTGATTTGCAATTATGCAACATTTAATATTATGCTGAAAAAGAGGAATGTGAGATTGCAGTTATAAAATAAATACTACATTTTTTATGATTTTACTGAGACTTATTATTATCAACTTAAATATATCCTTAGTATAAGTTTATATCTATACTGAGGGTAAGGTATGGGTATATATGGCGAAAAACATTACAGTAATGTTGAGTACATCCAAAAAATAGCTTTATCTAAGCAAAAATTACTTTTTTATATAATATCATGAACATATTTAAATGTATCTTTATTTACATGTTTTATTTTTGTTTTTCACCCCAAATTTTAATGTAGCAGATATTTGCAAATAGATAACATATGTAAATCTGTTGTTTTAAATATTTTATTTTAGTATTTTGATATTAAGTAGGATGCTACATTATTAACATAACACATTTTTGTTTAAGCATGCTTCTGTTGTATCTTTACCAGTTTATCATCTATTCAATACAGGAAACCAATGTTTTAGGATTCAAAGGGCCTCGCAAAATGAGCGTCATCATTCCGGGAATGAACATGGACCATGAGAGGGTGTCCATTCGGCCGCGTAACGTAGGTCTCGCTGTCGCAAATGTGCTAACCTAGCCAACTCCCTGTAATAGTTCAATAATTGATAAAACTGAAATGGCTGATCCTGAAGGTGTTTGTTTGCTGTTCATTTCAGGAGCATGAGTCACTGTTGGCCAGGTGGCAGAACAAGAACACAGAGAGTGTGATTGAGCTTCACAACAAAACACCTGTGTGGAATGATGACACTCAGTCCTACGTTCTGAACTTCCACGGCAGAGTCACGCAGGCTTCTGTTAAAAACTTTCAAATCATTCATGACAATGACCGTAAGAGCCAAATGTTTACATCACTTTACATTTGGGGGATGATACAAATTCTCAGTAATGCATTGAGAGCATAATGTTCAGAGTCTGATTTTCTGTTCGTTGTTTCACTTTACAGAGTGGGTATTACCACAGGGCAAATCATTTTAATTGAGTAAATTTAGCAATGAGGGCAATAAACGTAACAAATTAAAAAGATGTTGTGACGTCAGCAAAGCTATTCCTGTAAAAAGCAACATTGTTGAACAGATAAAGAAATAGACATGAACAGAACATTTTATTAGACGTGAGAGGTTTTTATCAATTAGTTATTCAGGGCTTTTGTGAGACAGCCAAGGAGAACAATGTGTAGATAACTAAAATAAATGAGCAAAATAACTTTCAGGTGAAATACTGTAGTGAGAAAAAAGAAGCACAGCATCACTTCTTTCATCAGATTCAAGAGGGAAAGAAGCAGCCTAATGCTGCTAATTACATGCACATGATTAATGAATCATCAGAGAAAGTGACCAACTCTGTGAAAGGCTGTTTATACCTTTGAAAGAATTAGAGGTTATTAACTACGTGACCTTACCAAGGACATTGTAATCGCTTTTCAATCTGTAAAAAAGGTTGTGGTTATTTTAAAATTCAGTGAGCTTGAGCATTCTGCTGTGATAAAGATAATTCACAAGTAACCTCAACTAGCACAATTCTCTAAAACTCCTTGTCCTTACACATCTCAAACGTGACAGCCCTCAGTTTGTTTCTTAACTTTTGCATCTTGCCAGGGGAAGGCCTTTTGTTTAAAATTTTACAGTCAGATGGGAGTCAGCCTATCTGTTGGCTAAACCTTGGACCAAACTGGATCACTGTATTGGCCGTGTCCAAAACACGGCCAATACAGTGCAATAGTAAATTGGACCAGAAGAAAATAATCCAAGGTGCTGCAATAGTTTACTCAATTTCATGTCCTCAGATAAAATTAAAATGAAATTCTTTGGAGTGACATCAAAAGAGCTGCAATTTACAAGCATCATGGATAGAATGCACATAAAGGTCATACTTAGTTTCAATGTAACTTCAACAATATGATACATGCAGCTGCAGGAGCAACAGTCAATTAAGCAGAAGGGAAAGATCACCAGACACAAAGGGTAACTTTTAGAAAAAATAAAATAAAGCATAGCATTTTGCAGAGTTTGATAGTGATTGGGCTTGTCTTGCTTTGCCGTTGTCTACCACATGGAGCTCAATCTTTACAACATAGTGTGAGATGACACAAGTTGTGTGGGTGTCTTTATTTACCAACTGGTTCCAACATGGGGCCTCTGGGACATCTGCATACCATATGCTAAGTAACTGAACAACACAATCACCCATCCTCATGCAAGCCCAACAACCATCCCTTAATAAACCCAAGTATTGGTAATCATGTCGATTGATTCTTCAAAGCATCCTCTGTCTCCTCACTTTCACTCACTTTTACTGACAGTTTGAAACCCCTAGGACATAAAATGTATTTTTTTTGTGTGTCAGTGTCGATTGACTAAAACATACGTTTTCTTTTACAGCTGACTACATTGTGATGCAGTTCGGCCGTGTGGCAGAGGACGTCTTCACAATGGACTATAACTACCCAATGTGTGCGCTGCAAGCCTTTGCCATTGCCCTCTCCAGCTTTGACAGTAAACTTGCCTGTGAATAAACTCAAATCTGAGGTTCAAAGAAAAGCTGATCTATCTGTCCTTAAGGGCTGCTTGTGTATCCCTCGGGTTGGTTTGAGATCTTTAAATCACCCAATGCCCTGGAACTTCTGCATACTGCGAAATACATTGTGGGCTTCAAGTCCTCGGTGTCTGTGTGTGCCTGCGGTCGGAAAGGGGTAAATGGTCATGATCTGTGGAAGAAAACAAGCACAAAAAGTAATCCACTGGTAAAATCAAAGGAATTGGTCTCGACTTATATTGTAATTTTGTATACTGCAACTGCATTATAAAAACCTGCACTGTTTCTTTATGTAGTAGCTTTAGAAGTTTAACATTTCCTTACTTGTACATTTTAACTAACAGGCACACAAGAGTGTGTTTGAGCCACTCTGTGTATTTTCTTTCTGTAGTCTACACCACAGTCTCACACACCCTGGTTGTGCATGAATTCTTCCCGGTAGATCAAAGATAACATTCTGATCAGAGTATTTTGTTATTTTCATATTTCATGCATGGTAATTTTATTTTCTGCAATCATTTGTAACAACTTCATCGGTATTGGCTGTTTGGTGCTGCAAGCATTAATTGTCATGGCAAAAAAAATTAAATAATCACTTACTTCCAAAAGAATCAATTAGAGACTCCAACTTGAAAAGGATAAAGGCATGTTACAGGGTGCTGTCTACCACATATTGTGTCACACTGTTCAATGTGAATGTATAGGATGATGGTGCACTTTACTTTGAATTATGTGATGGAAAGATATATTGATGTACATACTTTATTGTGCCTTTGAAGATGAACTCCAGTTTTAAAGTTTGGCCACAAAATGACTTGAACTTGAATTAATCTTTGTGTTTCTTGCCGTCCTCGAGTTCACTGAAGACATTTCTCTAAATTTTAGTTTGCCTCAGACATATGTTCAGAATGGATGAACACATTTGGCTACAGAAGATTCAAGATAGTTTATTCCAAAGTTTCAGTCCGTCTATAAGTAAATTATAATTAGCTTCACAGCTTCACTCTGCTCATTTCTTTCAAAGTTTAACACAGCATGGCCTACTGCCAACAAACAAAGAGGGTGAATCCACCTTTTGTTTGAACACATATCTTTTTCTTGACATTTTCATTAACTTTATACTCCATTAAGAAGTTTAATACATTCCTCATCTCACTGGGAGTAAATCAATATATCACACACTGCTCACATTTTTACTCAAAATATTTGTCCTCTTGCTTCTTCTAGGGCAGAATCTCTTTTTGTCAAATGTAAAGTAGTAGGTTTTCTATTTTACAACCATTGAAAAAATATGCTGAATGACAGCAAAGAACAATCGCTGATACCGCTATTGTTACTGTGGGTTCTGAGAAAATCTTTAACAAATGTGCTATTCTTGTATTCAGTTGTGTTATATTTGAAATTTCTATTTCCAAATGGTTGATACTCTTGCCGTAAAGTCTGCTTTTCTCATATGTGTCCAGGACTCGGAGGTTCTGTCATTTTCCGGTTTCAGTGCTGTCATCATCATGTACAGTCAATGGTGTACAATTTTACTCTGGTGGTATAAACAAAGTCCTTTGATCATGAGAAAAATAAACTTACAGTCTGTCAAATGAAATATGCTGGATGTTGTTGATAATGCTTTTAAGAAGTTAAAGTATGAGAGCAACATCTCTTCATACAGATATTATCAAATAGCAAGGCTTAGTGCAAAAGCAGTGATGTTCAACTTGTAAAAGCTGATAGAAAGTATAGGTAACTATCTAATTGCAAGATTTTTACATTGCAATCTTACTTTCATGTCTATGACTGAAACATTCCCCTGTGTTGATGCAACATGATCAGTAAAAATAACATTGGAGCTAAAACAACAGCTAGCTGAAATCATCCGTGAAGACAGAAGCATTTTTGTGACAATGTAATTAAAATGCCCAGCTGTAGTCGAAGATTGTTGTTATTACTGTTAATGACCAACTACAAATGGAAAACCAACCACAATATGTGTGTCTAGAAATAAAGAGGCATGTTGCTGCAGGTTAGAGTAGTAGCAGCTGTCTTTTTGAAACCATTTCCACGTTATTCCTGGGAGGCTTACTTTGGAAACGATAATGGGCCTTACTTCCGGCGCCCACCGGAAGTAGCAGTATTTAATTGTAATTTGTAGAGCTTTGCTAATCGTTACATCTCTCTTTTCGGTTATTGTACAAGATTTAGTTAAACTTGTTTGCGGACATGCCTCTGCTATCAGAGAGCTGCTCCATACAGAGAACTGACAGTAATAAACAAGAGAAAATTAGCAAAGACTTTGTCCATCAGAACCAGAACCTCGAGGTTCTCCGTTGCTGAGAAATGACCGGAGCTGCTGCGCTTCAGACAGTAATACGGATAATCACCCCCACTTGACTAAAACCGAACAGAATCACACATTAACCTGTTACAGAGAGCAACTTTCCACTGGAAAGTGTCGTAAGACGCCCTTGTGCTGTTCGTGGCTGTACTAATAATCAGACCAAGTTTAATTTGTGACTGCAGCAGCAAGTGTGTTTTGAACGAGATCCCAAAACAAAAAAGGCAGAGTTTCTGTGATAAGCGGTAGTTTTCATTACCTACCGACAGATAAGGAAACTAATAGAATTTGGCTAAAAATTCTAAACTTGAACAGAGAACCCAAAATGCTTTATTTGTGCTCGTTTCATTGTGCGGATAAAAAGCCAACGGAAGAAAACCCGCATCCGAAGCAACTGAGTCAGTGAAGTGGCTAAATATGCTAGTGCGGGTTAGTTGTGGCCATTTCTTCAAGTCGCCATCCCTCCTCGCAATAGTTGTAGGTAGCAGTGAAACAATATTGTCACATTTAAGCTTTAACAGCTGGTGTTCCCACATATTTCAAAGGTGGTTACCGAGTTGCTAGCATGTAACAAATGGCAGTTCCGGTTTGCGGCGGAAGTCGCGCCCATAAATCACGCAAAGCCTCATGGGGGCTAGGAATAAGGTCGATAAGTGAATTGACTCAGTATGAAGAACACAGATGAGAATATGATGATATAAGGATGCACAATGGGAATCGATGGTGGACACTTACAGATTTAATTGTAAATGTCAGTAGACATACCTAGTACTTGCAAACAAGCTATGACACAAAACTAAAACTAACAAAACACATCTTTCTTAAGAAACAAAATGCAAACAAATAAACAAAATAGTTATTTCTAGTATTTAAAAAAATATTACCCTCCTCACTGAGAATTAGGTCATTACTTGGAAAAAAAAAAAATCATGTATGTTTTTCACTAAGTCGTGGCCATTGTCTTTGGTGTTATTGCTGCTTAGCAGCAAAGACATTTGATAGTTTTTCCCTGCAGGGCCATCATTTCAGTGAGGAGTTGGGATAATCTGTAGTGCTCATCATGTTGCAGCGTATTCAACCCTGCTCCGTTAAACCAAACCATAAGGGGGAGCCAAATATTCATCTTATATTCCCAAAAAAGCAGGACCATCAATCAATATGTCAGCAATCTGTGGTGAATTGCATTTTCTGTTATGAGGATGTTGACTTCAAATCCTATGCAATGTGACTTTTACCCTTTTATTCATTTACTCATTTCAGCAGAGTGTTGCATTTTTACAAGAGTTTTGTCTCTCAGTCTCCCTGTTAGTGATGATGCTTGCCTGATAAGTGTCATTTACAGCAACACTTCTGCTCTCTGTTATTACTGTTCTTGAGAAATATGTGAAAGAAGGAATTAACAATGTTTCAAATAAGTGATAAGTGACATAAAAACAAGCAGAGGTGAAAGTATTTCAAAAATAGAAATTAGGTATGTAACATGTTTCTTCTTCCTTTTAGTGATAGATTATGAAGAATTTAATGGATAGTAATCACACTTCATTGCTTTAAATCAATTACATTTAACTAGAAAAATAAAATACAATTTTTCTATATGACAGGTCTTTAAGCTCAGTCATCACAAACCACTAAATTTGATCACACTTTTCTACAGTGAACAAAATAAAAGCATTTACAATATTTAAATCATTGGATGATGTTTCTCAAGGAAGTTTGATTTTTGGTGGTTCAAACATGTGAGGGATAATGATTACTTCCTGGGCAGAATTAGGTTGCTGTAAAACTTTCTCTTTCTCTTCTGTTTCTCATCCTCAGGATATTCTGACCGACCTCTTTTGGGACGTCTGCATGAATCAGATGTTCATCTTCCATTGGTGCCAAAGTTAACAAATACTCCTCTTCATCTTCCTCTGCTTGTTCCTCTGGATTTGAAGAGCCTTCACAACTAAACTGCAGGCTTTCTGCCTCCATCAGAGGATCATCATCATCAGCTTCCTCCTCCTCTTCTACTTCTATATCCTCCTCCGTCTCCTCCTCCGTTTCCTCCTGCTCTTCTTCTTCCTCTTCCTCGTAGGTATCCTCTTTGGGGTAGTGGAACACGTGTTTCTTCTCACTGAAGGTTATTTGCTTCTTCCCTCCGCTGTGTTGTTGCAGCTCTTTGCTCACCTCCAAACCAACTCTTTCCTGCTTTCTGCCAATAACAGGAGGAGCAGGAATGAGCAACTGTTTCTTCTCCTCTTCCTCCTCTTCGTCCTCCACATATTCAAGCTCTTTGTCCTCTTCTACTTCCTCTTCTAATTCCCCAGCTTCTTCTAATTCATCCTCTTCTTCTTCCTCATCTAAATCTTCTTCTTTCTCCTCTTTTGCCTCTTCCTCTTCCTCTTCCACAATGGAGAGTTTCCTGGCCATGATCTCTTCCTCTTCCTGCTCCATCCTCTCTGCAAGGGCCTCAGCAGTGGGTTGGCTGGGAGCCTCCTCCAGCTTAATGGTCTCATACTTATGTCTATCACAGGAATCATCATACGCTGGATAAGTCTCCTCTGGATAGCCTGTGTTAATGGAGCATGGAAATAGTCAGCTTTACATAAATAAAATGCTTGGGGTTTCACTGGAGGTAAGCCCTGCTCCTCAAGCATATTTTCTGAAATTATTAGAGGAGCGTGAGGATTTATACTTGAGCACATACCTTCCCAATCTGCACCGTAGGGGACCTCCTCAGCCTCCATCTCGGGAGAGGCTCCCTCCAAACGGCCCTCCTGCATCAGCAGTGTGATCTGTCGGAGTTGCCTCAGGAGTTTTTCTTCCTTCTTTGATGTTGAAGTTTTAGTCTTTCGCTTTCTGCCACTATAAAGCAGAACAAGTTAACTGGAGAATCGCAGGCAACATGACTACTTATAAAAAAGCTAGCTGTCAGGTTTTTACAAAAGCGCAGTATAAGGTACACAAGCTGCATTTTTGCTCATAAATTCTTCAACATTTGGATTTCCCCAAAGTGTGTTATTTTAGAAATATCAATTTTATCTTCTGAGGCTCATGAGTGAATGATTGCCCACGTATTGTTTTACTTAACTGAATATCGCCATAGAAAGTGCACTGCTTACTGGCGCAGCAGCTCTGCTACTTTACAAGGAATTTATTCTTTTTAGATTTTTGCTCTTCATTTTCTAGTTGAAAATATTACTTCTTTTGAAGTAATTTTCATTCTCAACTTTTGCTTTTTCTATTTAGCCTAGTCTACCATCAAATAATATGCTTCAATCATTTTCAAGATGTTGGTTGTAATAGTGACTAATGGATGCTCTGGGGGAAAAAAACTCCTTACCTTGAAGAACAATGACTCCTCCCTGAGACAATCCTCTCTAGCATCATTTCTGTTTGCAGCAGTTTCTCCTGAAGCCTGGCAAGCTCATAATCAGTAGCTAAACATTTCATAAGAATAAAGGGATTAATATAAATAAACAGTGGGATAATAGAAAACACAAAATTTACAAATCATTTCAAATGATTAAAAACAAAATCAAGATCACTTGCTTTCAAAATTAATTCTGGCAGTTTTCCTGTGCTCTTGGTTTTTCCTAATATTTCTCTTAAAAGAACAAAATAAAAACATATAAATAAAGACACATAACTCTCCCATGTGAAATTTACACCATCATACTATCAAACAAAAAGTCTGAGCCACACTCAAACCTAACACTTTCTGTGTCTGAAAGAACTTACCACTTGTGTTCGATGTGGTTTTTGTCTTGTCTGTTGAATAGATCCCTGATTTATTCACCTTTCCCTTACATGTTAGCTGTGAACAAACATAGAGTTATGATTACTAGGGCTGCACAAAGTCTAATACAAAGCATCTTTTAATTGTTACACTTTATAGTTTAAATAAAACTCATAATCGCCTTGACAGCAAAGAATACATTTAACTGACCACAAAGATACTGAACAATAACTAAATATAAGAATTATTATAAAGCGTGTTCATCCCACACTCAATAATCTACCAATTAGGGAGGTTTGTTGCAGTGATTACCTTATACATAATATAAAGGATGTAAAGCAGAATCCCAAAGCCATATGTGGGTATGACTTGAGCCATCAGGTTGTATTTCTTGCCCCGCCCAATACTTTGAACTTTAACCCTGGCTTCAACAGTGTGTGCGAGGGAGCGAGAAGATTCCACTTCCCACCGCTCTGGGTCTTCTGACACTGACAGCTGATGCATCCCAGGAGGGTAAAACCCAGGTCCAACTGCAGGAGGCAAAAAACAATCACTCAAACACTGCTCGAATTTATTTAACCAATATTACTTTAACTTTCTTTTTAAACATATGTTTAATGATTTTTGTTTACACAACCAGCTAATTTGAAAGTTGCAGATTTGTTAGTTGTCAGCATATAGTTATATTATCATTCTATTTTTCAGGCATGTTTGAAATGAGGTTTTGCAGTAAACCTTTAATAAAGTATATGTAGGAGTAACGTCATTCATAAAAACCAAGCCACATTTTTCTAGTTTTATTTTTTTTTTTCAATAAGAGCCGCTTATTTAAAATACAAAATGTTAAAATGAAAGATGTGGTGCCGTAATATTTTAAACAAGTGCTTAATAATTTCAGAAATATCAATAAAGAAACTACCTTTCACCCTCTAACAACAGAGGTAATTGGATGTGCACCTTGCAAAAAACAAATAAAAAACAAATCTTGTTAAATATTGATTTGAGTTATATTGTGAGGTCCTACATGAGTTGATATCTTGGTCCTGGAGTAATTTTAAAAGTTGGACTCTCTTTTTCAGGTTTACCACTGCTTTATGTTTTCTCCAGGAACAGAGAATGGCTCTGATTCATTTGCTAGAATCCTATTGTAATGCTTTAGAAAAGGCTTTATAATCTTCTCCAGGGTGATCGACTTTGCTTTTTAATATGTTCTTTATACATCAGAACATAATCTGTTCATTTTTGGGATCTTTTTTGCCCTCATCATGTCAGATAAGTTCTATTAAATGGAATACTCATCAAGCAATAATCAATCCCAGTTGTAACAGGTATAATCAAGCTAAAACATTATTCACACCCGTTGGCGGCGGGTTTCCATAGCACCAATTTTGTTTGGATAATCTTTTAAATAAAATTGTCACTTGGAAACTCCTTATTGTGTTGACTCAAGTTAACGTTGCCGGATAATAAAATTTGTTGGCTCTTAAACATAAGAAATTTCTAGGCAGCACATTTTTCTTTATTTTTTTTCCAGCGCTGCATATAAACTTCTCTTACCACATGAACATGTATTAAAAACCATTACAGTAAACACAGTTACAGTAGGGTGGATTTTTAACCCTTGAAAAGTCTCTGTACAGTACTAGCTGACAACAACAACAACAGAGGGACTCAAGATGGAGTAGGTTGGATGATGACCTGATAAACTGCCTTACCCTCAGACTGGCCCCTCTCATTTTTTCCTCTGGGTAAAAGCATCCGGGGCAGGAAGAGAGACACACAAAGAACAGAGCATGATATAAGGGTAACCTTCTGGCAAGTTGTAATGGCCATTCTGCCTCAGAAAATGACTTCCATCCAGTATTTTGTCTTTACTAGAAAAGCGAGATTCTGTCCCCAGATGTCAGCTCTCATGTGACGAGGTTGCATCCAGATTAGTGAGGATTAGAGAAGCTGCATTCAAGCGCTGTCTGAAATATGGGCTGTAAATCTGTAAACAGAAACCAGCTGCTTGTTGTATAGTTTTATAGACTTTTAACTACCACAGTCTGAAGATGGACAATAAAGCAATCAACCTTTTGATTTAATGCTTCAAGTTGAATTTATTAAATCAGTCATAAACTTAGCAAAGTCAAGGGCCACTGAAAGGTGCTATAAATCCATTAGTCAATAATGTCCTGAACTTATTGGAAGAAATTTATAATCAAATTAAGTCATACAATTTTTATTTTTTTTTTTTGCAAAAAACATGTGGGTAGCTGCTCTCAGTGGCAAGTCTTGAATGTATTTACAGCACATCTGAGTCAATACAGATAAGGGGAGAATTATCAGTTAAAGTTATAAAAAAAATCACAACAGATTTTTCTTCAGTTATGATTCAAAGATTGATTCATGCCAAACTTGGATAATGAAAATGTTACTTCAGCTGTTTTCAGACTGAGCTGAATTATATTCTCAAACTTTCATAAATCAGATGTGAGCACAATTTCAAAAATGATCTTCAGACTATGTTCAGGTTTAAGGGTCTTTTCCCTCTTAAAAACTTCTGTTCTGGAAGATTCAGATGATTTTCTGGGGGATTAGCTCATATATTCACCTTGTGAATAGACACTCATTTGAATCAGGTGTATTGGAAACATTAATCGCATGCAGTGTAGGAGGTCTGATGTCCAGAACCAAGTGACACTGATTAAGAAGCACTTAAATTAAAATTAGTTTTAATGAATCATATATGAGCACACTTTCAAAATTTTTATTTGAGTGGTAAATGCTGCTCTCTTTTGACTTAAAAGCAAGTAAAGAAGCAAATAAATCACATTAACAATACAAAATCAATTCAAAACAGTGATGACTCTGAGTGTTGAACTGTCTGTAATGAAAACAGAGTAATGTGATAGTCAACAATGGCTTAAATATTTATTATGTTATCATAAAATGTTACTGAACTTATAGCTTTGAATACAAATATTAAATGAGGCGATGTGAACATAACACAACCTAACACTTCCCTCTCTGGAGTGCATTTCATATCAAAGACCAGCAGATGGCACCACAGATTCAGTTACAAAAATCCCACTAATTCAAGTCAGGAGCTCATCAACTTGACAGTGAAGTAACAATGTGTAATTTTTACTATATTTTTTAATGCAGTTATGCTAAATATAGACGTGTCTGGAAATGGTCTAAGTAATAATTACATATGTCAGAATTTTTTAACAACATCACATGGAAAGCTGGTGTAAGACACAAGATAAATTTTGTTCAGATTACATTGCCATTAGCGTTTGACAACTGAGTTTTTTATTTCCATACTTTCATCCATTGTTTCTAGTAACTTGTCTTTGCAGGGTCATAAAGGTGCAGGTGCCAGTGTCCTGAGGTCATCGGGTGAGAGGCAGGTTTTGTCCTGGAAAGGTTGCCAGTCCCTCACAGCAGTGCAGAACTTATAACGTAAAAGAGGAAAACATGAAGGTCATACTGGTATCACGTTGATTTAAAGTTATATTTTAGGTTTCGTAACATTAGTGTATTTCTAACCCCTTTCATGTGAGGTTAGTAAGGCACCCAAAGCAAACATAACTCTTATCCTTAATTAGCTGGAAACAAATATATAAAAAAATATATATATATAGATATATTTCATTCATGTGGTTGTGTTAATCTATTGCAATGAAGGCCTAACATCTACATTTAAAAGAAGTAATTTGCAGCTTTTTTTTATCATACTTTATGAACTGCTCAGCAAATATGAATAAAATATTACCCCAAACTTTATTGATCAAAATATGACTGATGGGCCTTTGTTTGTTTATAAGCTTTCTGTTGGTAAGGATGATGACAGACAGAACGGTCAAACTTGATGCATGTTTCTGAGCTTTTAATGGAAATTGTTATAAAGTTAAGTTGCTATGTATTGTACAGGTACATCTAAAAAAAAATAGAAAGTTTAATATTTCAGAAATTGAAGCTAATATTTGAATAATATATTATTCAGTAAACATGGAGTGGAATATTCCAGGCCTTTATTTCTTGTCATTTTGATGATTATAGCGCACACACACAAAAAGAAAACTATATTCAGTGTTTCAGAAAACTAGAATGTAGTGAAAAAGTTCAACAATGAAAACTCTAATCAGCTAATTAACTTAAAAAACTCCCAAAGGTGCTTTGACCATCTAAATGAACGGTGTCAAACCCATTTTTATATAGGGATACATCAAGATTAGGATCCTCATTGTGTTGTTGTTGCAGAATGTATTGATAAACTATATATATATATATATATATATATATA
>CAEFZY010060007.1:0-10376 GCA_903066815.1 Brachyrhaphis roseni | reverse complement strand
TTTCTTCAGGAATCAGGATGTTCAGTGGAATCGGTTCTTGTGTTGCTCCTGGACACACGAACCGACCGAACCTGTTGGACTTTAATCGGCTCTGAGGTCACAGAGGTTTGGAAAATCGGCCAACAATCCTTAAATCAACCAGACCTAAAACTCACAGGCTCTACTCCTCTCATCTCGTCTGTCCTCTCACCTAACGCTCTCTGACTCTGGTCGCTATGGTAACGTTTACATATCCCTTCAAAATAAGATACAGATGCGCCACAAAAACGAACATTTACTCTCGTTAACATTTTAACTCGATAACGACTAATGGAGCCCTGAGCTGGTTTCTCTGCAACCAGATGGTCCATCTGGGAGTGATGAGACAATGACACCCAAATTGTTGCTTATGCTCAGAGTGTTTGGCGGCAAGACGTAACCGAGAGAATCCGGTTAAAGAATTTTCAAAATAAAAGATCCTTCAGAATCAAATAATACATGATTATTTGGGGACAACTGCTCTAGTGGACGTATTTGGAGATTTTCTGAAAAGTGACCAGCAGGAAGAAATTCAGTCACTTATTTCTAGACATGTTTTAAAAAAAATCAGAAAACAGCTTGGAAAACTACATGAGATGAATCATTTCCTGAAAGCCCATTTACAAATAGCCATTCAATTACCAATACCAGCTGTTTACAACTATTGAAGATCCACAATATGTTGATGAATGTCGTAGATTCTACCTGACAATTTCCACATTGATTTTCCTGAATCTTCATGCAGCATGAGAAAAATATCATTAAGGAAAACAGGCTGCTTACCATCATTATGAGATTTGCTCAAGAATATAGTGCTGGCCCGAGGATGGTCTGACGGGTTGTACTCCATGTTCAACTCTATAATCAAATAAAATAAACAGAGAAATAATCAATCGGAGATAAGTTAAGGACAATCATAAACATGCATAAACATCTACGACTCTTCAAAATCAGATATGGCATATCATAAAACTTAAAAATGTATTTGCATCTCCATTGTGGAGTAGCAAATTTATCCCACTTTTGGCCACATTAACATCAGTAATGTTGAAATTATCAATACGTGAAAGTGAGCAAACTGTGATTGTGGTCAAACATCAACAGATACAAAGTCAGAAGCAGAAAAGAACATTCCTTTATTTATTGAGACATACATCTGAAAACCTTGTGGTGTTAGCAGTTAGTGGTACTTAGCATGCTAAAATGATACGTAGCGTTGCTCCTTTATGCAATACTAAGGTTTTTATGGAGAGCTAAAATGTTTAGGGTTAGCTTAAAGACTGCTATTCATGTATTGGTTCTGGCATCATCTCTTGAACTATTTTTAAGATTTAAAGTTTGAGATGCTTTGATTATAGTTATCATCTGTGTATCTTATGTTTTGTGTCTTTGTGTGCAGAAACATTCAGGCTTGATTTATTTCCAAACAGAATGTATCTGAATTTCACTACAGCCTGAAGCCGAGAGCCACAGATGTGTTTTATCTGAGAATCTATTAATATAGAGGGAAAACTGTACCAAAACAGTTTCTGTTCAATATTAAGCTTTATATATCTGTTACACCAATAACTTGCAGATGGAGAATGTATGAATATTGATCTCATGTTTAATCTAATTAATTCAAACAGATTGTCTTCTTCTATGACTCATTGGTTTAAGTGGAGGCTAATTGCTGTTCTTGTTCTGTAACTGTTGCTGGTATTTACAGGGATCATGTTTGTTACATTATGATGTAGTTTGACCTTTTCCAGCTGAGCTGGTGAAAAACTCTCCCACACACACACACTCATACACACACACTGTTTTCTATCCCTGTGGAAACATTTCTGACAGCTCCCATGAACGTGTCAAAAATGTGATGCTGCCTGTTCCACTCAGCCAAGCGCTGCAATAAAAAACACTCTGTGACTGGATGCTCAAAGTCTTGCATTACAGTGAAAAGACAAAATATTACATTAGACAAAGATCATCTGGATAAATATAGATTTAATTTATTAAGCCATGCAGAGCAATCTGGTTCTGCATGAGAACAACTGGTTGATTTTAAAGCGATTGGTGTAAAACCAGTAGCTGACAATGACTGGTTCCATTGACCATATTTGTTTAGAGTTTTGTGTATTATTGTATGATTTTCCTCTCATATACATGTTATTCTTTGGGTTAATTTCCCAGCTTATCTCTGATTGGTTCAGATGTCCTTCAATTTCTATCCAGATACATTGTTTACGTGAGATCTATAAGTTGATGACAATTACATTTTACGAATATCTCAGAGTTCTGGTCATCCTTATTTTTTGTTGTCCTTTCGAACCGGGCAGGGAATACTCTCTCATTTTTTGGAGTTGTGTTCACTTTGCTGTAATTTCAGTCTCTGCTGTAAAGATTCATCTGTTTTATGTTTTCTCTATTTGTGGATCTCATCAGGCTGCTGTAGAATTTGTGAAATTAAACTCAACTTTCCAAAAAAAAGTCTGTTAATCATAGTTAATTTCTGATTTGAAAAGGGTTGTGTGATTGTTTTTGTATTATACTAGGTTGGATGGAATAGCTTGTTTCTCTTAATAAATGAAATCATCACCATTTTCAAACTGCTATTTATGTTTACTCAGGTTATTTTGTGGATTTTTAGCAGCTCCAGCCTGACAGTACAGAAAACATTTCAGGATTCATCAGGGAGCTCCCAGAGTTTACAGCGTCTCATGTCACTGCTGATACACGATACTCATCACCTGAAGTAAACTTTAACGAAGAACAGTGCTTCACTGTGGCGAACTGAAACCCGCCACCAGGAGAGCCTGCCTCTCTGCCTTCCTGCTCCTGAATAATGAACGAACAACAAGTCCTCCCTGCTCTGCAGAGATCAGCTCCAGTTCCATGGTGCCGCAGTGTTTCCACCGTTCGTTTAAAACCGTCTTTCAAATCAAAATTTGAAGACATTATAATGTTCTTGATGAGTGCTGATGGAGTAATCTGCAGCACATTCTCAAATGCTGCTATCAGTTACCATATCCTTCTGTAAAAACAGATTAATCCCGTTTATTTCTCAGGTCTTTTCTTTCTTTGGTCCTGAAGACAAATAGCCTTCAGGGTTTAAAGGTTTTCTTATCTAAGTCAAGGAACAAAGGAGGAAAATCCTTTGTTTTCTTCAAGGTGCTTGAGAGATCAAAGACCTGAAAGCCCAGAGAGAAAAAATCTCATTTACCAAAATGAGATTAAAGGTGTAGCCTTAAGTCTTATGTCTTCTCCATCTATTAAAAACCTGATTATTGGCTGAATATTTTGTTCTTGCCTCTGCGTCATTTTGAGACTTCAACCTTTTTACAGAATTTGTGCTTTCTAGTGAAATGTACTTTATAGAGTTAACATGTTTCTGCACTATTAATATGTCTTTATGAATTACAGAGCAACTTTCAGTAACGTTTCTATTTACAGTTCTATGACTGTATTTTCATTTATGGTGACTATATTCGCCATAACACAACTTCAATGCACTAATGCATTAATATGATTTCATTCATGGTAGTATTACTGCATTTTTATTTATAAATTATATATTTATATATTTTTAAAAACAAAAAAGCAAGCCAAACCATTTTTTTTGTTTATAATTACCACAAAAGCTTAATTATAAGAAATATTTAAAATACATTTTTTTGTTGTTCTATTCTTTAGAAATATCTTAATTTTTCTGAAATTTTTAGATAAGCTTACAGGTGATAAGTAAAAATACCTAGATTACAGTTTGAATAGTGATTTAATTTTATGAAGTAATTTACAGAATGTCAGTGAGATCTGCAGAGTCTCTGCTGTGAATCCCATCTCTGCGTTATTGTTGGAATCCGCGGCAGCGTGAACAATGCTTCGCTCCCACGCAGTCAGGGAACCAGCTTCCTGTTCAGTCATGCATGCTGATCTTTAATGGTTTCATTTCAGAGGAGAAACTGGACCAATTTGAATGGTTCTAATGCTAAATGTACAGTAACCAGTACAACTGGGACCATTTATTCAGTAGCTATCATTCATGCATAAAAAAGTCTCATAAATTCAAAGGATGGACTACAGTTGGATCTTTGGACATTTGGATGATACTCTCATAACGACACAACTTGTTCTTTTTTATTAAAATAAATCTAGAACAAAAAACAGCTTGATAGACTGAACAATATTTCTGTATATCCAAAAAACTATTAGCTTAACCGTTGAAAATCTTGAAGATTTTCTTTATGACAAAATCATCACCAATGATTGACATAGGGTTCAATCAGACAATATCAAATACACATGACCTCTACATGACCCCAATCGCCTGGAGAGGAGAGTTATAGACCCTTATAGACCTTTAACAAGGTCTATAAGGTTATAGGCAATATATATATATATATATATATATATATATATATATATATATATCTGGATTATAAAGGTTGCTAGTCCAATACCTGGCGCATCAACAATCTCCAGCTAATAATTGAGCAACATTCCCGACACAGAGGCTGACTGGAGGAACTGTGCAGAGCAAAGCACTTCCTCCCTTCCTACTGTACCTAAATAAGTCAGCATCAGCTGATGGCTCAGAAAAACACAGTCAGCTTTGTGTAAAATAAGGCAGATCATATGACCACTTTGTCTCTTGTTCTCGCTCTCACCATCCATCTTCCTCCTCCAGAGTTGGCGTCTGTCTCTATCTAGAATGCTGTTTGTAATGATAGTTTATCAGATTTTATTTTAAATCTTCCAGCCTGTTCGGCTCAGTCGGGTTCAGTGAGGCTTCAATGTTTCAGCAAACATTAGTTACTGTCAGAGATGATGAGCAACAAGATATGACAGTTTGGGAAATATTCATGTTGGTTTTTATTGTTGTAAACTTCACAACATTTTTTTCGCCCTTGCTTTATTTAATTAAAGTAGCGATTAATTTTGTTTTCTTCTGGAATCAAGATGGAAAAGCTTTCAGATGCACAGTCACACGAGGACAAATGATCACTTATTCTCATTTTCACATGACATAACAATCTACAAGATAAATCTGACATAAAGAAGCTACAGTATGGTTACCAATATCAAGATATAGCAAGTAATAAGTTGCTGCACACTGATGAAAACACACTAAAGGAAAGACACACATTACTCTGATAAAAGTAAAGGTTTAAAAGCTAGTCTTATCAAACTGTGACCAGCATGCCTGTTACACAATAAACTAAGGATATGCTGCCTGAGCAACAATCCTGATTAATTAATCAGCTCATATTAAGCTGGTGTTGCTCAAAAAGACCAGAATGGCAAAAATAGATAATATTATACTCCATAAGTACAAGAGTTAGATGAGTAGAATAAAAAATACAAAACAAACTGCAGTAGGAACTGGAGCAAATGCTTAACAGAAGAGTAGTAGGAGAAAGTGGCACAATGTTGGAGTGATTATAAGACCTGAATTCAGTCATTTAAAGGGTGACCCAATACTTTTGTCCCAGTATGTATCCTTGTTTCTTTCACAAATAAAAACTCATAAACTGTGCTTTAAAAGAGTAATGTCAGTAATAAACATGTACTGCAAAAGGCGACTCATTCTCTAAAGCGAATACCATCGTTCTCGATTCACTGTTTTTCCAAAGCTTTAAAATCTCAGGTCAGTGACACACTGCTGCAGCAATCACATGTCCTTAAAATTCACAGCATGCTACAGGGTCACACAACAACCAAGCCTCTCCCTGAAGTAACATAATAACTCTGTTGTTCAGTTAACATGGGTGTTTTTATTGAAGCATTATTTTAAAAGTAAAAAAAATGCCCACAAAAAGTAAAAATCATAATGCTACGTTTGACTTTATCAACATTTTCTCAAATAATGTGTTTTGTTGTTTTCCGTTACTAAAATGTCAAATCTCTGGGTTTTTAAAATATTGAATATTCTGCAAATGTATCCCTGAAGGATTCCCATGACTCCCTGGACTCCATAATCCTCATGTGGCTGATTATCCGCCTTACGAATGACAGCTTGTCCAAACAGGACAGGATCGCTCCGAACTCAACGGCTTCTGAAAACAAAAAACGCAGCCAAATTTCCAACTCTTACAGTTTTAGAAAAACTATATGAAGCAGAAAAATTAACATGGTTTTTAGTGGCAGTGATGGCACTAAACCTAGAGACAATGTCTCTAGGTTGGAGGAATAATACTGAAAATACTGTATATTCCCCTCAATCAGGGTTAGATATGGTAAAAAAGAATCATGTGGCATCAACAAAATGAACAAAAAGTTTGTTTATTTTCCAAACCAGGCCTGGTTTTCCTTCAGGTTATGAATTAAATGTTTAGAAGTAAAAAAAAAAAAAAATACAGTTATAAAATCAGGTTAAATTAATTCTTCTAATTCTAATTAATAGCTTATAGTTTGTCAAAATGTTTGAAATGGTTGCAGAACAACCTTATAAATTATTCATACGACACCAGAGCCAATTGTACGGTATTATAAAGCAGTGACACTAAAATGCTACCAGCTTCTTATTAATGCTGAAAAAGGAACATGTGACGCCTTGAAAGCCGACTTGTAAGGCTTTGAAATTGAGGCGTGAATTCTTGGCGCTGGTTTCTCCCCGGAGGCCTCGTCTATCTGCTCCAACTGGATCCCAGCTGCCACCCAGAGACTCCTTTTTTTATGTGGAGCTGCTCATTCTAATGAAGCTGTAATCTCCGTCTCATACTGTCAGTGGATTCATAACAGAGTGAGCACATTAGATACGCTCCGGTTTCAGTCACCGCTTCACTGAGACAGACTGCGTCTCAGCACGGCTCATCTTTATCCCTCCCCAGAGGAGTGGGCTGACTCTTTCAATCATGTTACTATGCAAATATTTATCAAATACACCAAAAAATATTTCCATCCTACAATGCAATGGTGGAAGACAAAGCACTCAGGTTAACAGCTGCTACAAACAGCATGCAGAATGTATGAGGTATGCTCTGTGAAAGCTTACAGGACTGATCAATACATGCTGGTATTGTTCAAATAGACAGATGTTTATGAACTACATTATATAACAAGACTTAGGAGGGGCTGATTGTTCTCATTGAAGTTAGCAGTTCTGTCTCTGTTCTAGTTCAAGATAAAAACGCCTTGGAAAAGTTCAAACCTTAAACTTTTCAACATTTTTGACATGATACCTACAAACATCAATGTATTTGATTTGATTTTACATGAAAAACTAACTCAAAGCAGCGCATAACTGTGAAGTGGAGGTAAAACGATACATTGAAATGTTTTAATGATTTTAGACCTTTGAGTTAATACTTTGTGGAACCATCTGATGCTGCAATTCAATCTGTTAGAGAAATTTAGATACAAGTTTTGAAAATCTAAAAACGCATGTTTTTCCCACTTTTCTTCCTGAAATCCCTCAAGCTGAAGCAGGTTGGATGGAGAGTAATCAGTCTTGCAATTGTATTTAGGTCTAGACTTTAACTAGGCCATTCTAACATACATATGCTTTCATTTAAACCACTGAAGCTCTGTCTGTATGACTGGAGTCAGATTCCTGCTGAAGCTTCAACTGTTTCATCACTAGCAGTTTTTCTTTCAAATAAAATTAGCTCTAAAATACAAACACAAAAATAAATACGCCTGACAAAACTGTAAATGTAGTACATGTAAATGGGAAAATAAATAAAATGTATTAATACATTTTTCACAACTACCTTTATTAATTTGATCATATTTTCTATTTAAAATAAATTATCCATTATATTCTGTGATGCTGAATCTATCTCTGGGTGTACAGACACTGGTAGTCTGCTGATCAGAATGGCTGTAATGTGATCCGAAGCTTCTCCACTCAAGTAAACAACACAAAGCACAACGACTGCCACCGGAGAAAGAAACGTGTGTTCAATGTAAAGCGGAAGATGTGGGTCGTTCTGTCAGTCCTTTAAGGGATAAGAAGACCTAAATGTTGGCATTGTACAATAAATGTTTCAGATATTTCATGTTTTTCTGACAAATATACTTTTGATCTTCTTGACCAACCACATCTTCTCAGATGGGAATCAGCTCAGGTCACACCCTGGACAGCATTCATGCACTCATAGCACAATTTAAAGTATTCAACTGACCAAACAGTCATTTTTAGCTAAAAAGGTACATCAGAAGACTGGCAATTTACAACTTGAATGAAAACTTGTACAGATTGCGTCTTATTTTGTGACAACTCATGACAGCATTTAATACATTCAAACTGCTTACCAAATATATATTTGTCAGGCTGGATTAACTTTCACTATCTGACAACATTTCCACCAGTTTTAGGTTCCAGAGATCAGCACGCTAAAGCTCAGTGAGAATAATGGAAACATTTTCCAAACATCCTGCAGCCCTGATTAGAGGCATTTACTAATGAAAATAAAGAAAAATACTGCTTGGATAATATGAATAAGAGCAGAATAGCTGACAAAGTGTCAATTGCAAGAACCAAAACATTGTATTTTCTTTTGGGTCGTGAAAATAACGAGTAGATTTCTGTTAGAAGCCGGAGGCCTCGTACAGTTTCCATGTGTATGAAATCACTGACTGCAAATAAGGCAATCCATTCAGCAGAGCATTTCCAATCCTGAATGGCTCAATTGTAACGCATATTAGCATGTATCAGTGGAGGCTTAGGGTTGGAGGTGAGGGGGGTTGCACAGTTGCTGCTTCTTTCATGCACAAACTGAAAACAAAGGCCAACACAAAGAGTGGCCTGATCTGATCAGTATGTTTCTGCAACATCTCTATAAACCTGCCCTCATGGCGGCCATGTCGGTCTTTACTACAGGATGAAGAGTGAGATGATATTTTTCTCCCTCTGGGGTTATTGAACAGAATAATTCATTTATTATTTTGGAAACAGTGTGTATTTTGCCTTTAAAAACAACTAATACTGATAGAAATATAATGAATGCGTTGCTTTAGTCTAATGTTGAAATTATTTGGGAACTGTTTATTTTATTTTCTGTATCCAATAATAATTATTCCACAATAATCAACTACAAACACAATAAATAGTAAATCTAAAGATTCTGAGATACTAACGTAATTATTCTGCATACATCATGCAGTCTAAACGTATGGTCAGAAATGTACCGTCGATGTTTTCCCTGTCGCTGATGTGCTGGAGGTTGCACGCCGTCTCCTCCCTGCTCAGATCCGACTCCTGGTGGTACGGCTCCAGCCTGGAGTGAGCATTTCTCCGCAGCTTGGGGCTGCCAGACACGCAGCAGGAGGTCGTGCTCCCCATTTCTCCTCCTGGTGTATGAAAACAAATAATCCTTTCCGCGCTGAAACAGGAGCTGAAGCGGCCCCGAGGAGCCCGTCATCAACACAGATCAACTGTGCGCTCCGGGCGCATCCTGAGCAGAGCCTGTCAGCCCTCAGCGTCCACGGAGAAGCTGTCACACGGTGCGGATGTGTCACTTCCACCCTTACAGTGATGGAGGCCAAATAACAAATCCACAGTCACACGCATCATCTTGTGACGCTGCAGGCGCACAGTGATGCGTGAATCCTGGGACACAATTCAGTCTGCGCTGCGCAGTCAGGAAAGGCTGGTGGTTGTTGCTGCGCTCGTTCACAGCGTTTTACGGTAAGCACGTTTATGAACTGCTTTCAAAATAAAAGCATGTTTCCATGCATATCCTGTATAAAATGCGATTGACAAAGCCTTACTGCACCCAAGCAGCAAAATACTAAAACGATTGGTCATTTGTAGGATTTTTCTTCAGAAAGCAAAAAAAAAATGGCTGGTGTTTCTAGTTTCAGACCCACAAAATATTAAATAGAGACGTGAGATGATGCTTCATGATTAATTTAATTTCCCTTCCATATTAATAAAGGTTTTTGTTTTATTTAATGAATTGAATGGAAGCATTGGAGCAACCTAATCAACTGGTTAAGAAAGTGATTATTTTCTTGAGATTTCATGTTGTTGTATCTAAAACTGATCAGTGATCATCTCCCACTAAAGCTAAATTCACTGACCAAGTTGACACAGTATGGGTCGTTAGTTTTAAATCTTTATAAAATGAGTTGTAATTTTACATTATATAAATTAACTAAATCATAGTGATGTTACGTGATGTGCCGAGGCTTCGAGGTGTGTCGAGTAATGGAGGGGGCGTTTCCGTAAAGCGCGTATCGAGGCTCGCTTCATTTAGGGGAGGAGCCCAAAACGATGACGTCTGAAGCCTCGCTGCCCGGCTGTACCACGTGACTGCTTCGGGAAGTGGCTCAGATTTTGGCGCGGGGTTTGACAGTTTTATAAACCCCACAGGCTCCATTCAAAATGTGGGTTGTTGTAGGCGAGTTGCGGTCAGTTGAGAGAGTGGATAGAG
>CAEFZY010060003.1:0-29575 GCA_903066815.1 Brachyrhaphis roseni | reverse complement strand
GCATGTGTCATGTTGACATTAAAAAGTAGTATATAGTAATATAACAGCGCAGCAGTATATATATGTAACAGTACAAGTGTAGATATTTGAGCAGATGAAATAACTTGTAATAAAGAATTAAAGTGGCAGTACATTGATAGTAAGCTAAGTAAACAAACACTCAGTAGGACAAATAATACTCTGTACTCGATGGACTATGCGGAGAAGTCTCCTTCTCTCCCACCCTTCAGTGAAGCGTTATGCAGTCGTATGGCCCTTGGTACAAACGACTTCCTGAGTCTGTCTGTTGAGCATGTCAGGGAGCGTAGTCTCCAGCTGATCAAACTCTCCTGCTTCATGATGGTACTGTGGAGTGGGTGACAGTCGTTGTCCATGATGTTATGTAGCTTTTTCAGGGTCCTTTTGTCTGATACTGAGGTGATGCAGTCCAGTTCAGTCCCCACAACAGAGCCAGCTTTCCTTATTAGCCTGTGTAGTCGTCCAGCATCCCTCTTCTTAATGCTTCCTCCCCAGCATGCCACAGCATAGAAGAGGACGCTGGCAACAACAGACTGGTAGAACATCCAAAGGAGCTTACTGCAGACATTGAAGGACCGCAGCCTCCTCAGGAAGTACAGCCTGCTCTGCCCCTTCTTATAGAGTGCATCTGTGTTGGCTGACCAGTCCAGTTTGTTGTCCAGATGTACCCCCAGGTACTTGTATGTATTCACCACCTCCACCTTATCCCCCTCTATGGTGACTGGATAAAAGGACTTTATCCTTAAAAATTATCCTGTATCTCTGAATAATCACGCAGCTTCACGGATGATGAAGAAAGCATTTTAAGGGAAATGATCAGAGTGTTTGGATAATGTGTAATTATAAGGTACATGAAGGCCTTGTGTGTGCTGTGGATGTATTCACCCAGGTCTTTAGAAGAAGGCTACATAAAACAGAACTTACACACATACAAAAGGCGCACTCTACTGAAGGTTAAATGAAACTTACACAAACTCTCTAGACCGCTATTACCAACATGTGAAGGTAGGCGCCTGAGTTCCAGTCACGCCCCTCAAGGCCAAACGCGTCATTATGAAGCTGAATGCGGCCGTGCTCCAGGATTTTTATGCCTGAGACTCGTTTCATTCAAGGGAATGAATTCCATCAGGTGAAAACTTAATTAATTTTTGCGCTCAAGTACTACCTTTATTTCAGGTGAATTATCCATTCACAGTGGCATCCAGTTCTAACAGGAAAGTGTCAAGGTTTGACTTTGTTTCTTTTTTCATTTTTAATTGGTTTTCTTGCTTGTGTTAATGGCACACTTATGTTGTTAAAATACAACAATTTTCCACTTGCTTTTACCTGGATTTTGTCTCTATGAAAACCACAAAGAAAATAACGGCCAGTTTTTCCATTACTGTCAAGCAGAGTTGGGGAAACCTTTTCGTTTAGTTAAAAAAAAAAAAAAAAAAAACTGCTTTTGAAGTTGCAAAGGACGCAAACAGAGAAAGGTTAGCACAGGACTCATGGTGTTGAGGATGATTTAATTAAGAAAAAAGTGGAGATCAAAGAATGAAAGTGAGAAGAGAAGAAGATTCTAGCAATCAAAATTAATACATAAACCGAGGAGGTTAGCAACACGGAAACCAGGTGAGTAAAATTAAGGGAATGCCAAACATTTAAGGGAGGGTGAAAATCAAGACAAGAAGCACAGAGGGAGCAGAACCAAAACACAAATAATTACAAACCAAAGAGGGAAAAAACAGAAAGCCTGCTCATGTTCTGCAAGAAAAATAGAAATGAGCTCTTTTACATGAGGCTGCACAAAGAAAGTTCTTGCTGGCAAAGGCTTCGTACTTCACAAGGTCTTTCCTGCTGCAGCAACCAACTTCATATCTCTCATGCCGCTCAAGGAAAAAGTTCTGCTCAGACTGACACACTAATTTTGAGAACGAATTTTGCAGAGAATGTTATGGTCTTAACACTACAATAAGAGTCAGGTTCAAAATACACAGAGAACAGAACGTAAGAAATAATCAAGAACTGAATGAACATAATGGAATGAATCCATGCAGCAAGCCAGACCACATTGTGATCAAAACTCAAGCACAAATGAGCACCAAGAACCACAAACATTTATCATGATCTGAATGGACTTGTCAGACTTGGCCAAATTCTTTTAAATTCACATATTTCCTGACTCAGACACATATTTCTTTTGTTGTTTTTGCTTAGTCCAAAACGTTTCAAAAGAGTTTAGGGTACGGTCATCCAAAAGCTGAATGTTGGCTCTATCCACTCTGTAGAAATGCTAAGTATGTTCAGGTTTTGACAACTTATTTTGCTCCTCGTTGTTCACCACCATGTCATCTTTATTCTGTAAGTGTGCTCTTCAAGATGATCAATAAACATCCAGCTAAGCATGACCTTGCCTGCATTTGGGTCCAAATTGTACTATGTAACTGTCGACTTGATATGAGGAAGCCCTCCTCTATTCCAGACCCTTTGTGCAATGCAGAAGTCTGAAGAAGTGGAGGCAAGCTCTATGGAGCAACACAGAATCCATGTGTGTGAATGAAAAGGGAACAATGTGGAACAATGCAGCGGCAATGGGGTGAAGACAAAAATGCACACAGGGTGGAGAGAATGGAAATGGGTTTAAGGGGTGATCTGTAAAAGATTGCTACAGGACTAGAGTGAAGGTTTCAGCATGGTAGTAAGATGTGCTACGGTTTAAAGATGGTGGAAAGTAGGCAGGAAGTAGAGCGGCAGAGGTTCAGATATTCATTGAGAATGTTCAAAGAGGATACTAGACAGACAAGACTGAGATAGTTTGGACACGCGCAGAGGAGGGATGATGAATGTATTGACCAAATGATGCTGAAAATGAAGTTGCCATGCAGGAAGGAAAGGAGGAGGTAGAGAAGGAGGCTACATACAGAGGATTGGGGCGACAGAGGAAGATGGAGGGGATTCTGGGAGATGGAGACAGACGATCCCTGTGGGAACCCTGAGTAGGAGACAACTTAATATATATGTCATATATATTATATATGTATTTGTTCTGAACTGATTCATGTGCATCACTGACAGGTTGAAAAACACAGAGATGTTGTCATAATAATCTTTAAGGAAAAATGTACTGCTTATCCAACCTAGATCTGTGTAAATATGTTTTATTTTTTGTCCAGCAGGTTGGCGCACGGTCTGCAAAGTCACACAGCTGTTGGCACTGTTGCTTTGCAACAAGGAGATCCTTGGTTCAAATCCTGACCTGGGGTCTTTCTGCATGGAGTTTGCATGTTCTGCCCCTCTGTGGGATTTCCTGACACAGTCCAATAACATGACTGTTATGTCAATTAAAAAATATATATATCTCTTTGTTCTTGTGTTTTTCATGCTTCTCTTTTGATCAATTCTTTTTTTTTTGTTTTTAAAAGCTTATTTTAAAAATAAGCTTTTCTAGTATTTCCATTGTTTTCCCCAGCCCCCATGTGCTCTGTCTTTATTTATTATCCAACTGTCTGGAGTCTGCTTGGAATCCAAACCCACTATTAATCAAAAAAATAGCTAAGACTGTTTGGAGTCACATATCATCACAGACAATGAATCTATAGATAATGAATTTATATCAAAGGGTTGTAAAAATCTTCAACGTGAGGGAAAACTAATGCATAATCTGCATGAAGCGTTCTTCTTTCTGTGAGCTCCTTTTCTTACCCAGAGTAGTCAGATATGTAATGACCAAAACTGTGGTCAAACTGTCATTAAAAACAAAATCAGAACTTTTAAAACGTACTCTCATAGGGGCAAAAAAAAAGTGAACATCTACTTTTTCCTTCTTGAGAATACTATCCTTAAATAAAGTTAGTCTCAGCGGTGCTTTTATAACAGAAGCAAAACTGCTGGAACCTTTTAGTTGCACGACATTTCACAAAAGTCTTCCAGATCCCACAAACAGAAACAATCACAACGGGCTTCCTGTTAGGAAGCGACGAGCCTTGCTCAGGATTTGTCATCCTGGTAGTAAAATTCTCCTTTAAACCACAGTGACGCTCTACTTCTTCAGACTGCACCAAGCAAAGCCAGTTGTTAAAATGGGGACTGCGACTTTCTGCTCGTGTTAAAAGTTAAAACATTCCAATTATATACTTCTATAAAGTGTCTATAATCATTTTGCTTACATTGCAAGTATTCAATTTCCTGATTAAATGCACACACTGTATAGCTTTTTTTTTTTTTTTTTTAAATACAGTTTATATTGTTTGAAAAACACAGAGTGTTATCAATAAAGTTTCCAGGACATCTACTGACAAATATTGTGTTGACCAACCACTAGTGTTTTTAGTTTTGCTTTCATGAATAGACAAATGGTTTTATATAGGTTTAGTGGCACATAGGTACCTTCAGCTGGTCAGTTGTGGACTGTTTTGTAAAAAGTTTGAACACCACTGAGTTATTATGACCGGGCATCCCCCTCTAATGTGCACAACGTAAACACAGGCCAAGCGTGACTAATGCTGAAGTTGGAAAGCTTTCTGAAGGACAAAGCAGAGTTGTGGATGGCCGCACTTATGGGAATTCTGACTGATTTCCTTTGCATTTCCAGTAATGTCAAATAAAAAAGCAGTCTGTTTGAGGTTCTGCCTTAAAATACATCTAAATCTGTGCCTCCATTTTTATCAAAGAGAAAAATGGAAGCTCAGCTTCTGATGACTTTGTATCAGAAGCTAATCATGATCTGGGCCTTGTCAACTTGTTTATCTTTAGTTAATGTTTTGTTTTCAGCTGCATCTGCATCAATTAATACCAAGTTAATTTTTTTATCTTTCTTAATGTTTGGAATAAGTTACAGAATTTTTATTTTTATTTTTTGTGAAATAGGTTTTATCAACAGTGAACGTTGGGCAAAATAAATGCAAGAACCACCACTGTACCCACCCAACCACAAGGTGGCTCCTGCAGATATTTAGACTGAATCTTCATCCTCACCCTCTAATTACAAGCAGAAAAGAAAACAACATGTAAAATTATAGACTAAGGTTAAAAGGTTAACTTTCTAACTGGTTTCTTTCAACAAGTTCAGATCAGAGCACACAAACTGATGGTTAAATCTCACAATGACAAACGTCCAAAGCTGTGAAAGTCAGATGGATTTTCTTTTGCTTCGGTGTGCAAAGGATCTCCCAGGAAGAGAGTGTCAGATTCCTGGCATCCCTGGCGTTAATAAAACATCAGGAAACCAGGTGAGGTCAGCGCTGAGGTCAGACTGTTGACCTCAAGGTCACCGAGCTGAATGTTTTACCGGCAGGCGCCGTGTTTGCATTGCTCCAAGTCTGAGATTTAGAGTCGCTTCCCTCGGCCAAGAACCGCACAGTCCACACTTGAATCAGCTGTTTGTATTGGTATGGAAGAATTTCATCTTACTCATGCAAACACTGACACGCTGCCGTGTGGAATGCCTTTCCTGCCGTCAAGCCCGGCTCGGCGGTGGTGTCAGGTTGCAGTAGGTGTTCCCGGGGATGCGACTCCGGCATATCTGTGTTTGTTTTAAGTCCCAGCCCCTCCCTCTGAGGAGATGACAGTCCAGAACAGCCAGAGGGGGTGAAACCTGAGATAGGCAGAGCTTAGTAGTAAACAACAACTCCTTTATGAGGCAGAGGCGGCCGCCTGCTGCATTCAAAGATCTGAGGGAGAGGGACACAAAGCCGCCACCACCCACCCAAACACACACACACACATCAGCCCTGGGGGGTGCATTCAGGGCAGTCTGTGGGCGTGGGGGAGCTGACGCTGTTAGTTTAATCTCACTGTTTGTTAAATTAAAGTCTGACTCCTCTGAACAGACTTAAACCCTGGACTCGTTCCTTCTGAACTGAAAACAAACCAACTCGAAGGAATATCAACATTGTGTTAGGCTTTCATTTGTTAGTTTTGGGTTAGATCATAAATCTGACGCACCTCACTGAGTTTTGCCTAAAGTACAGCGCAAATGCAATCCAGTCATCCATCGTCTTTTTCCGTTTTACATGCAACAAGTCAAGAGTTTGTGACGATTATCGACTGGTCTTAATCAGATGTTCGTTAGGCCTACTGTAGGTCTTTCGCTGTTTTAAAGGAAAGTTTAGAGTTTTATTTGTTAACTCACTCAATTTCTAATCTTTGAGAAATGCCAAAGGTAACACAGTTTCACAGCCAGAAACTATTAACTGGGAACTTGCTGTAAATGATCAACTGGTGGATGGTGAACGTCTCAGGACCTGGGTTGGTTCTGTGTTGTTCTTCCTTTTCCTTCACTAATTTCTTAAAGGCAAAGATTTCAGAGACTGTTTGTCCGCTAGAGATAGATTTGTAGGCCAGACACTTCTTCTTTCATCCTCCATTTATTCACTTTACGTTTTATACTTTAAAACATGTTGTTTTGGTCAGACACAGGCGGAACTCAAAAAAAAAAAAAAATCTTAAAAATAAACAACTTATGAAATACTCTGCTTAGAGAAGACTTCATTAGAAGGTTTTGTCCAAAGGATATAAATTCAAACTCTTTACCTCAAGCATAGCATAGCATAGTGGTGACAGTATTGGGATGCCAATTTCCCCGTTGCATAGAAAATTGAAAAAGAATTTGTCAAAATTTGATTTTTTTCCCACCAGAATTAAACAAATGAAAGCGTTCAATACTTGATTAGCAGTAAGACCATATTTAAGTCTGAAGGACTTATAATTGTGAGTTAGCAAACAAGTAGAATAATTGGAACATTTATTTCTGAAAACGGCTTGGTACTAGAAGGGAAAATTAAATTCCCAAGGATTACCACGAATCTTGTTGTAGGATAATCATTTTTTTCCACAGCGTGGTAATTCAGAAAGAAATAAATGAGAGTTTCTATAAACGAAACCCTGACCTGTAAACGGTGAGGTACTGGAGTAAAAATAAATGGAAAGCTGTGCATAGTCCAAAGAAAACCATCTGCAGACCTTTTGGAGGTCTGGCAGCTTGGGGAGCAATTTACAAATAAAGTTAAGGTGCTTTGAAATTATTCCTCAATAAATTTAGTCAGAACGAGATCCTTTCAATGAAAATTGGTACTGCACCAGAAATATGAGAAGTCCAAAGAATTTTTTTGAAAGACACTAAGAAACTATGAAACATTGATTGGTAATTTTATTGTGTAATTCATGTCTTTTTGCACTAATAAAACTAACTGAGTAGTATGGCGGTGTCATGTTGAGGGATGGTTTTTCTTTAGTAGTGTAACAAACAAGCAAACACCTTCCTGCTGAAATTAGCATTTTATTGGCCAAAATTACGGGTCAATGTCCAAAGAAACTGTTTTAAAATGATTTTCTGAAACCTACAAAGCAACTGATCAAGACCATTTTAACAGATCACAGAAAACTTGTCAAGTTGAGGGACAAAGTAGTATTTCATTTAAGCACTGGCTTTACGTTCTCCATACTTAAATCTAAACTGTCTGCACAAATACGCAAAATACATGTCGTGGTATTATTGTTTAAAGTGCTTCTAAAAGTTTCCAAATTAACTCGTCCAAAGCTGCTGTCAGCAGCCTTCTTTGAGCTTCATCCTATCAGTGTGGTCGTCAGTCGAGCAGAACAGACCCTGTTTTTATCTGCCGCCCTCCTCCTCTTCCTCCTCTGCCTCCTCCTCCTCCAGCTCAGCTGAACAGAGTTTGGGCGCTGCACTCTTTTCTTTTGTTGTTGAACGCAGCCCTTACAGTCCGCTCCCTCCCTCCCTTCCTCTCGTTCCTTTTTTTTTTTTTTTTTCCACCCATCCTCCCATCGCTCACTCACTCACTCCGTTTCATCCAGGGTGACGCCAGTCCCTCTCACCCCGCCCCGTTCAACTCAGTCCGCTGCGTTCATTTCATTCCTGCTCCCATTCCGCGCATATTTCGCATCCTTGGAGAGACGCTGCGCATTTTACGCACTCAGCGCGCCCCGATCCTTCATCAAGGCGAAGCCGAGGGCGGACTCCGGAGTTGGCCGAGCGCTTCCCGGTTCCGCGGCGGCTCCGATCCGTTGGGAAAGTGTGGGAATTAAAGGAGAAAAGCGGCGTTTGGATCGAGGTAAGTTCCCGAGGAGGAGCCCCCCCCCACCTCCCCTCCACTTCATCCCTTCCACCACCTCCTCCTCTTCAGCCTGCGCGTCTCAAATCCCCCGGACGTTTCGCGTGTTTCTTTAAAAAAGAAATAAATAAATTTAAAAAATAGAGCAGTTTGAGCCAAATGGGAAGAAACATCTCAACATGTGGATGTTAAACAAGTCTAACAAGCTGATTGTTCCCGAACCGCGTAGAGCTTCACAGCGGCTGTCGCTTCCACTCCAGTTTTTTATTTTATTTCCCCTTTTCCCTTTTCCACACCGAGACCCCCCACCCCCACCCCCCAAAAAATCTCGCTGTTTTGACACTTTCTTTTTCCCTTTTCTCCCTCTTCTGGTACGTTTCATACGGTAGAGCTGAGCCTACGGGTGTCCGTAAATGGAGCAGCGTGTTGGAGAAGAGAAGCTTTCCGCTCGCAGAGCTGGGAGGCAGCTTAACAAAGCTGGGAGTGAATGGGGGACTTGTTGCATCGGCGGGGTTTTCTCTCTCTCCCTACACAAGCAGGCAGGCAGGCAGGCCCCAGTCAGGGAAACAGGCCACAGGCTGATAACAGCTAGTGTTTACCCAGAGGACACAGCACATCATCTGCTCCACGAAAACACCAACATACTTGCTTTTGAAATCAGAGAGAGAAAGAAACCCCTCAGATTTTCGGAGCTAAAACACATTTTTTGTTTGTTTGTTCATGCTGACAGCTTCACTCTGCTGTGTGACATGTTGCTGATCCATATTTGTGTCTTGTTTTCCTTTCTGTCATTATCAGCATTGGTGGAGACTTTTCTCAGAGCATCTTTTAAACCCCCTTCACTCTTGTGTTTTAAATATTGATTAAAGGGCTGCTCTCGGCCCCTTTTATAGCCTGAGATCTGTGGCAGCGCAGGCCAAACCACAATGTAATTATTGGAGGAAAATTACAGCCCTTAAGGATGAAACGGGGCAGATGCACTTCTTCTGGAACAGTAAGCCGTTTGTCAGATGTTTGGGAGGTGTGTGTGGAATATAAAAAAAGGAAGAAAAGTCAGAGAAGAAGAGTTGGTGCCTGTTTGTTGATTGTTTTTTTTTTTTTGTGGTGTTTAGATGAGTGTTAACTTAGTGGTAACGAGGAGATGTAAGCCGAGAAAACAGACCGAATCCATGGATTTTGTCTGTTGTTTTGAAATGCTGAAAAAAGTGCAGACTTATTGAATGGCAATATTTCAGTTGCAGAAATTAATTATGCAAGTTGTTTTTGTAAAAAAAAAAAAAAAGAATCATTATTTTCTGTCTGATACTGATTAAAAAAAATTATGATGTGATCTGACAGTTTTATACTTGATAAGTTCTGATATGCAACAGGAAAACGTCAAACTGCAGAGCACCAATCGATGTCAATTTCCAGACTTCTTTGAAGTCAGACCTGCCAATTTCGAACTGTTCCAATTTTCTTTCTCTTCTATGATTTAGAAAAGAGAAAAAAAAGTTTTGAAGCACCTCGATCGAGATAGTAGTTTTCAACCCGACAGTAATTAAGGGATCTACAGGACTGGAATACATACTCACATTATCTGAACTATTTTTCCTTGATCGGCTTTTACACTGATCAGTGATACCAGGTCAAACACTGGAAAGTCACTTTATTTTATAATTTTGCCTTAAAATGCATCAAAGATAAGAACTGCTGCCATTTTCTGGTCAGTAAAAGCATCATTCCTAAGCCGGCCACTTCGTTTGAGTACAGCAATAATCGGCTAAACTTCATCCACATTTGTTTTTGTTCATAAATGGAAATAAACTGGATTCCTTCAGTTTCTGTTGGATTCAGAGCTTCTACCTTGATCAAAAAAGCTGCAACGTGTTTTAATTTTTATTAATGAGCTGCTCCTGAAATCTTTCGAATGAACTCTGGACCCTCAGAATGCGATACCTATGTTGTAGCATGGTGGTGGCATGTCATGCTCCGTGACGCTTTTCCATCACAGCATGGAAGTTTAAAAGTAAATATTTTTGAGCTGAACTCAGAAATCTGTACTGACCGGGAAAAGTCTGATTGGTCTATCTATAGAGTTAGGACTTTGTTTGCTTGATTTTAACGTTATTATGATGTGCGTATGGAAGAAATGTACAGGTGTGAGTTGAGAGAAGTGATTCATGTGACAAAATATTTTTTACTTCAGTTAAAAATATCGAATTGATCAGTTTTTAAACTGCAGTATTTTTGTTTTAGGAGGACAAAAATACGGCTTATTTGCAACAATAAATACTCAAATCATCCAGAGTTGGACATATAACAATTTTTCTGTCAGACACTAAATTCCAGTTAGAATCAGAGAGTTGCATATTGTGATGGAATCCAGTGGAGGAAAAGCCTTCACTGGATTCCTTGACAGAAGTAATATTTTTGAATCATGCAGAAAATGAAGAAATTAACATATAATTTTGGCTACAGTTTTTTTTTTTTTCTGTTTAAAATTAAAACTGATATGCTTAGAGAGCGAGTATTGTGTGCGTTCAGTTCCTAGACTGTTTTTTCTTTTTTTTTTTAAATTGAGATGCACCAGTCCACCAACCTGACATTGGAACTTGCCAGGTGATGATAGGTGATGGACTGGTCATATACTTAAAAAAAAATGATGTTTTTTCTTCTAATTTACTAAATGCTACAACTGTCACCTCCCATAAATTCAGTTAATAAATGCACCGTCCAACATCATGTGTCACATTTAAAAAAAAACATCAGACAAAGGTTTAGAACATATGCTTTGATGAATAAGTGAAGTAATTCATTATTATCTCCATCAAGAAACTTTTGACACATATTTCTAAATCTGTTCAAGTTTTTGACTCTTCTTGGTTGGTGGCATCTCTTAAAAAATCATACTCACAGGTTTTTTCTTTTCTTTTTTTTTTTGGTCAATAAATGAAAAGCTGTGACTATCCTGAAAGTGTAACAGAGAAAGCAGAGGGCGTTTGTGTGTCTGTCATTGTGTTTAAGCCTGCTTTGTCAGTCACTCTGGGCAAACAGTCTCCACTTTCCTCCCCCACCGTCCCTCTCCCCCCCTCAGTGCCTCTCCTCCTCTCCAGTTCGTTGACATCTGTTTTGAGAGCTCCATGCACCTGTAGAGATCGAGGAAGTGTGTGGGGGTGCATGTGTATGTGTATGTTGAGGACAGAGCGAGAGAGGGAGGGAGGTGCAAAATGCAAATCCATGGATTTGTTCTGGGTCCGAGCAACGCAGACCGACTGACTAACGACCATTTGGTGGGTGTGTGTGTGGGTGTGTGCGGGCGTGTACACTTGTGTGTTTGCCTCTTGCCGTCCAGGCCCCTATTGTTGCAACAGCAGCAACAGGCGTCGCTGGCCGAGGACGCACCATATGTTCTCTGTGTGCTTTAGTCACAAACCGCTCACGTTTATGTGTGTGTTCATCTCTTCCACCAATGCTGCTGCAATATGGTGGAGTTTGGAGCCGACGGGCAGCTCGCAGCCTCCTTCCTCCTCCTCCTCTTCCTCCTCCTTGTTGTCTCATCTGTCGTCTCATTTCTCGGCACAAAATCCGGCACACAGATTTTTTTTCTTATGGGCCGGGATTAAGGAGGGAAATCTTCCCGGCACGAAATGAAGTCTTGTGACGTTGCGCTTTGTTTTAATTCTGATGATCTTTTGAATTTTCTAAGCAGAATGTTTTGAGGGCAGTGCGTCTAGTCAATGGGATGAATCAACAGGTGATACTCTAAATCCCGTCGGGAGCCAATTGGAGATTTTCCCTTTTTATTCTTGCTTTATCCTCTGCCCTTAAATCGCTCCTCAGATTTTAACACCCGGCAGGACACACCAGGATAAATTTATTCAGGCTTATCAAAAAACTGAAAGCAGGGTGTTAAGGTGGGGCGAGAGTCTGAGTTCCAGTGTAATGAAATTTGGGGAGCGGAGACGGTTTATCAGAGCAACAATGCTGAGTGTTTTTGTGTTTAGGGGCGAAGCAGTTAGGTGGGGTAAGGGAGGTTGAAGCAGGGGAGGGGGCAGGCTTTGTTTAGAGGACTGGGGGAACAATGGGCATCCTCCTGGGTGGGGTGTGGGAGTGTGTGGGGATGGGTGGGGAGGGGGGTACTGCTGGTTTCTGGCTGCAGGAGGCCAGTAGATCCAGTGCTGGCTTGCCTGACCAGCTGGACGCCCTCCTCACTTTCATGTTCATAGTAATGCTGAGCAGGTTCAGACACCAAGGTATACAAAAGTTTTAAAGAGTTTGGCTTTAAAACCATTCTCTCTCTTTGTTTAAGTCTTTTTAATAAACAACGACAGAAAGTACTGGGGGCTGGTCACACTTTTCTGTGGTTGTATGTGTCGGCATAGCACCTCCCCCACCTGTTGCTGCAGACTGCCAGCTGAAAGAAGGCTCCAACACGTTTTTGAAGGGGCAATATTATGTACTGCTGTATATATCACACATCACTTAAAAAAAAAATAACTTCGTAGTTTGACGCCTTGAAATCTGGACTGTCTCTCTTTAAGTGGCTCCTACTCTTTCAGACACTAAGCTTTGAGCTTAACAATGCTTCTCATTTTGACGTTTATGAGTACTTGGGAGAGTTTGACTGAGAAATAGTTCGTAAGACAAGCTCAGCAGACTGGCAGTTCCACCAAATATCTGCTAATTGCTGCTGACGCTAGTCTGAAGGAGCTGAGTGGGTGATCCAGGGCAGACACCATCAAAAATGTGTCTTCATCAGTACTGCTGATCAGCTTTATGACATAGTTTCTCAGTCAGAAGAAGTAATAGACTTTTTTCTAAAATTATGTAGCTTTTATCTTTTAACGGTTTTTAGTTGTCTAGTTTTGAGAGATGAATCGTCTCTCGTGTGTTGTCCAGTGTGAGACAAAAAGGTTGCAGTGCATCAGAAAAGTGTGCTTCATTGTCTCACCTGCGGGTTGTAAATGTGGTCATTTGTCCTGGTCTGTGTGTGTCCATAGGGTCCATAGAGAGGTCAGCTCTGTGCAGGCAAACATTTTAACAGGAGAAAAAAAAAGGTAAACTACCACTGTGATGAGAAGAAGGAAAACATAGATAAAGCAGTATTGTGGGAGGAGATTTACTGTTAACCACAACAGACCTCTGAACCATCAAATTCCTCCAATTTTAAAGGATCCTTTTGATTAATTCACTTATTCCACATTTATATCTCTTAATAATAATATATTTTTTTTTATATCTGCTGCTGGTAATGTTTGTCATTGCAAATGAACGGTAAAATACGACTCACAATACTCACAACTAAAATTTCCGATTATATTACTATGAGTAAGTAACCATATTTACTGTCGGATTTTTATGTATCTTCAATGTTTATATTTATTTGTATGACTAATGTGATGCTAAAAATGATAAAAAAAATCAAATGTTCAGCCAGTTTAACCCTTTTTTTAAATAATAATGACCAAAAAAAGAGATGGAGGATGGGACAATATCCCATCCTTTCTGTCTTTCAGCTAAGTGAATGGATCCAACCCCCAACCTCACCACCACCTTACTCCATAGGAAGCCTGAATCAACCCTGGTGTTTCCTGAGCACAGCAGGAAGTGGACAGGAAGCCTTGATTCAGACTAATTCTTGTGTACTTTCCCGGTTGGAGGAATTGACATGATAAACACGCTGCCGAGAGGGACAACAGCTTCACTCCGCTCTCCGATACTCTCACAGCAGACCAAGTCTTCCCTGCTGCCGCTCGCTCACCGCCTCGGCTTTTGTGCAGTCGGGCACCGATTCCTCTCTGTTGGTTAACTTGCTGCACGGTGGACATTTTGGCATCTTTGTGTTTTCCTGGAATCGCTTCCTTGCAAACCGTCTTCTGTTGATGCCATTAGCGTTAGCAGCTGAGGATTGAGACAGGAAATGAAACAAGAAAAAAGAAATGTGATCCTCCATTAGAGGCAGCGGGACTGTTTAAGTTTTAAGAGGAAGTAACATGTTTAATCGTTCTTCATAAATAAAAAGGAGCTCTTAACAATTGAATGTGCTTTTCTGGTCTTGCTAAAGCTCTGAGCTTATCAGTTTCTAAACTGGAGCTCTGGTGATTTTTCTTTTTTTATTTAAAAGCACAAACACGCTATCGTTAAATTATTGTTTATGATTAAACTAAGTCTTGGAACTAGTTTTAGAAATAAGTTGGGAATGGCAGCTTTCCTCCAGGATGGCAATAGAGCGGTTGGATCTTGAGACATTTCCTTCTTTTTTAAATTGACAAAGAACAAAAAGAAGAATAAGAAAAGTTATTTCATGATTGGGGAACAAAACGTACTGGAGAGAGGGAGCAACACAAAGAAATGAAACATTAATGATGAAGGAAGATGCAACGGATTAATTTTTAGCAGATTACGTGAAAAACAGACTTTGATGCTGCTTAAAATGCAATACAATGTGTCAGGGGCTAAATCAGCTGTGGTAGGAAACTATTAAAGAATCCACTTCTCTTGCTAACAGATGCTATTGATGTTTTTCAACAGAAAGTATTTTAGTCTATCAAATTAGTGATGAGGATTCTGCCCGAGTTATGGAAGCTTATTATGAAATCCTGGATATTTGCTCTTACATCTATAACAAATCTTTTCTTTCCTTTTCTGTTTGGAGGGCTGAGATTAGTGAACTTAATAAGGTTCTGTTGCCCAGTCAGTAGCATTTTGAGATCAAGTGGCCACAACCAGATTAAATCAACTCATTTAGCTCAGCCTTTAGAAGGTATAAAATAACAAACTCTTTCTTCTGCTTGTTGTTATTAAGCTTCATCATGTTGGCTTTTGTTTGTTTCAGGTGTTCCCTTTTCACTGTGAAAGTCCTGGGCAGAAAATTAATTCCAGTGATTGATTTTTGCTAGTATCAGTTAATCAAATTCTTAAAAAAATGTTTAATTTTTTTTTATTTCCACTAAGATGAAGAAGCAATTATGATATTTTGTAAGAATTGTGTCCATTATATTGTGTGTCCTCCAATTTGTAGAAAGACAGTGCGCAGCCACAGGAGGAGCAGAGAAAACTTCAGTCACACTGACACATTCTCAGATTTTTCATGATTAAAATGACTTTCCTGTTTAAACCCAAGTGCATCGTGGGAACATCCCAGATGTAGATGCACCAGTGCTGTCTCTGCTCGTCTCAGAATTATATCACTTATATATAACTCATCTAAATAAAATGAAATGACATCAGACATGTGCCACTGATGCCATTTCAAAAACATAATTTAATGAAATCCGTCATTTGCATATAGACCGAAAGATCATTTGACAGAGGTATGCTTTTTTAGCACAACAAAAATAATTTAGATTATAAAATAATCTGTTTGTGCATCAACGTGTTTGTCTTTTAATCTTTCAGACTTTTACTAAACTGTAATCAAAGTGGAGTTAAAAACATGATGTTTGTTCTTGTGTTTACAGACATTTTGATGCATTTAATTTACAGAAAACCCCCCCAACTTTTCATTATTTGAGCCATCGATCGGCGTTTAGAGCAGTTTGATGGATAACTGACTAACTTGGATCACTGATCGACTGGTTATGAAGGCATAATCTGCTTGGTTGTCTGTTCAGAGATGTGGTGGCGTGTGGAAAGGATGATATTAATAATAATTAGAATTAAAATTCATTCAGTGCTGTTGTGTACTCCGCCGCTCTCCTGCATGTTTACAGGCTGAACAAGTCTCCGCACTCCCTGCCTCCTAACCTGCGCCCGTCTAAATAAAGCAACACCCAAGTTTTAATGGACCACAGATGGAAAATACAGTTCAGGGGGCTAATTCACTTTGCACTCGTGTTTGTGTGTTTTGAGGAGAGTAGGAGCGAGTGGAGCCCGCGCGAGCTGCAGAGGATGTAATTGTGATGAGAGATGGGGGAGATGGAGGTCACTGTACTCTTTTCAAGCTCGTGCAGCCGCACAATGCTTCTTTACAAGGTGTTGGATAAGACTCATCCATGGACGCACGCGCATGCAGCACGTGTGTTCAGTCGTGGCACAATGCTCCCCGTGTTCACACTTATTAAATGGTGTTGGTATTGCTGCAACCTCCCCAGGCTTCTTGTTTTTTTTTTTTCTCTGACTCGTGTAGGATTTCATTCGGTGTGTGTGTGTGTGTGATGGTGCACATGTGACAACAACCATCCCTTTCCACCAGAAAGAAACTGGATAATGGCTTAGCCTTACTCAGCAAAAAAAAAAAAAAATCAAAAACTGTCTGGAGAAGAATGACAGACAGCGGATAGAGGAGCTGCCGGCAAAAACCTTTTATCCTTAACTTTTCCACGAGGAAATAAGCACTTCACTGTATCAGTGTGCAATCTGTGACGAATTACTAAGTGTGTGCATAAATGGTAATGCCTCTGAGAAGAGATGGTAAAATAATGAGAGACACATGCTGTGAATTACAGCCTCTTCACCACTCATAAAACAACTCTCTCCATCTATCTCAAGTGTGTATTAGCGCCTAAAAAGAATAAAATGAAGCTTTACTGGTTACTTCGCTGCAAAGCTTTCGCGAGAGCACCATTGAATATTTTACCTTTATCTTCTTGTGTTTCTTTTTAATACACAGAGGTTCGAACTAATCATCTATAGACTCTAAAACACTTATTTTTCTCTCTGTATTGTCTGAGATGAATTGATTTGAGATTAATTCAGTTAAACTGAATTGATGATGGAATATGAATACAGGGATGTGCGTCAATGCTGAAACAAAAACAAAACAAAAAAAGTGCTGAGGTGAGTTGCGTCCATATTTAGATGCAGAGATCTAATACTAATACTCTAATACTTTTGCAGTGTTTCTGCCGGTAGTCCAGATGGAGATGAAACCAGATAACTGCTTTCAACTCTTATTAAAAGAACAACCAGTTTTTTTTTTTTTTACAGTAATCCATACCTTTCCTGTTTTAGGTTAGCTGGGGTTATTGAAATGATTTCAATTTGCACATTAGTCACAGAGAAATTAGGTCTTAACCAACCTGGACTAAAAGGCCAGTCAGTGAAGAAAAAGCCATTGCCCCAAAAGCAATATGAAAACACATTGCATTTAATAAATGCACACAAAAACAGTAGGAAGCTTGAAAGCCTGAGAATACAACCCCTACTGTTAAGTATGAAGCAGCAGCATCATGTCATGTGTTTCTGGTGGAGGGACTGATGCACTGGCCAGAATGCTAAAGTGTCAAATGGGTGTTCAAAACAGACAGTGACCCTAAACTGTCAGATTAGTTAAAAAGTGGCTCAGGGAAAGCAAAGGTAGTTACACCAGTTCTGGGACTGAAATCCACCAAGTATGTAACGATTTTGAAGGCTTACCCAACAATATTTGACTCAACCGTACAGTTTACAAGGAAATACATGTAAACTTATGAACTATGAGACCTTACAAAAAGGCTTAAAAAACTCTACCGCTTATTTTGACATTTAGCAAGCAGAATCAACTTTGCTAAAACAGGAAAAGTGAAGGGATAAAAGGTTAGGAGTGTTTTAATGCAGTATATCTAAATATCTGATTTCAGTGGTTTATGTATTGAAAAGTAGCTTTCCTCCTTCAGAACCTACAGCAAACACTATTGAATATTAGAGTGATGATAACTTGAAGATGTCATTGAAACATTTCAGTCAGTTTGTACAGCTTTCTGAAAAGGCAATTTTTTGTCCTGCTTTATGACTTCTGTTTGCATCAAATCCCTGCACACATTTCCTACCCTGTGCTGTCATGTGTGAGTGGATCATAAGTGGATATCTCAGAGAGGAGAGAATCTGGCTGAAAACTACTGACGGCGCTGCGCTCAAAGCACATGCAGAGGCAGGCATGGACACGTGTCTTCAGCAGAACTCGTGTTGTTGGCCCTTTGACCCCTGTGCAGAAAGGCATTGACTCTAATGGATGCGATGCAGAGCAATACAAGCGAGGTTGCTGGCTGTTTTCCTCAGAGGCTCTAATGTCAGCTGATATTTGATGATAATCAGATCAAAGAAAATAAGTCATTTGAGATGCTGTGGGTTATCAGTGTTGGAAGCAAGGATTGCTCTACAAGTTAGAAGTGTAAAAGGACTACTTAAGAGTTCCCCAGTTGTACTTGAAAATTTAATCCATCATCTGCCTTGCTTCTTTCCAATCTTTGGGATGTTTCTTATTAGGGGTGGATTATTTAAGCTTAAAATGTTATTGTGTTTTGCAGTGTTTGTGGCTATAAAGATAAAAGTTACAATATTTATTAATGAATCACTTAGTAAGGTGTATTTGGCAATGCAATCTATGAATGTACGCAATAAGAAGCAAATATGGCTCTAAAAATAATAATACTTACACATTATCTCCAGGGACATGAAGTAGTGCCAGTACATTGCTAAAGAGTGCACAATAATCTTATCAATCCATATTTTCAAATATTAGTGACTAACAATGTTTTTATTGAACTAATACTTAAAAAAAAAGTTCAAATAGCAAATTTTACATTACTGTTACTGTTCTGTGGTTTACTAACATCATTCAGAGTTTGCCATGATCACTATAACATTACATTTTTTATTGCAATATTTAATCTTTGTTCTGACTATAGCAATAGATTATGCAATAATAACTTTTAAAGAAAGCTGCTCCAACACTTGAGGCAGAGGCAGCTTCTAAATCCACCTACTGGCACACACATGCACACAAACACTGTTGCATAGTTATTTTGTTAGATTTTATTAGTAGTTGTTTTTTTTTAAAAAATTATGTTCTTTTTTCCTTTGTTTTTGTTTTGTCGTTGTTAATAATTGTCATTTTCCTTTTTCCACCCACCACCTGTTTCTCCTTGTTACTGGAATGGCATTTTCACTTTCATATTTGAGTCTGACTCAATCTGTCACACTATTAAGTCAATAAAGTCAGTTCTCCCTTTTACAGTAAATTATGAGTGAGTTATTAGTATTTTTAGGATAGTTTATCAATGTTTAACTCCAAGAAAAAATAATGATTTTAAAATATGAAGTATATATGTACAAAATAGTTTGTTTATGAATTCAAAACAGAAGTAGGTTGGGATGAAATGTTAATAGGGATTCAAATTGCCCCCAAAACTACCATTTTAAAAACATATGGAGCGCTGTGAGGGTGTATGGAAAATCATTTTTAAAAAGTTGCACTTAGTACAGCAATCTACACATATCCTCCATAGGGTTCGGTTTAGTGTTCAAGGACACACACTACATCAGTTGCAGCTGAAATCATAAGACTATAAATACATTCAGACCTTTTGAATAACATGATGTGTTTTTGAAGGATCTCACCTTGTGGAAATCTGCAGTGGAGGCCGTTAGCAAAGCAAGACAAATGAAGCACGCCTGAGTCTGTTCAGAGATACTGAATGCTTTGGTCACATTTGCACCCATAAAAAAAAAAAATGAATGTAGTGCCATACAGTCTGTCCTTGATGTAAAATGAAAATTATTCCATGAAAGTGGAAATGCAGTATGAACCTATATTCTGAATAATTCCACACAGTCTTAAAATGTGGCACTCCACAGTAGATTGGATGATTTTTCGAAATGAGGATTATAATAAAACATGGAAGATGAAGGAGCAATATTAGTTTAAACGTGAACACGTGTTGCTTCTGATGGAGGCCGATGAATGCTAAAGGGGAAAGTGCGGGGAGGGAAGCTAAAACAGGGTGAGGTGAAGTAGAAGGCAGCTGTGGGATTGTGGCTGGATGTTCTCTGTGTGCGCTGCTGAGGGCTGGCACTCAGTCCCTGAAGCCTGCTGTCCTGGCTGGAGAGGCCGAGGCTTGGGCTGCTGGGGACTCTCCATGTCGTCTCATTCAATCCTTGTGTGGCAAACATCTTTCTCCAGCGTCCATCTGCTACTGATTCTCTCTTTCCGCTATATCTCTTCTTAGATTGTTATTATTATTGTCTTAAGGGAAAGTTTTGCATTTTACAAGTGGGCTACCTGTGCAGTAGTTATAAAAAATCAGTATGTTACCAGCTGTAGTGATCTCAGTTTGGAGAATGGTAGATAGGCGCTTATCCAGGATATGTGCTCGCAACTTTCAGAGGAAAGTGTGTGTTGGGTGCAATTTTCTAACATTTGTTACAACAATTAAAATACTCCAAGCACTTTATGTCAATGTTTAATGCTAATCTAATGTTTTTCCTTGTTTACAAATCCAAAACAAATTCTCAGGCTAAAACATATGATTTTTATATGACAAGAAATCTCACCCATTTTATAAAAATCTTATTTATTTAAAAATCTATTGTAAAAATATTGAATTTTGAACTCTCCCTTCATCAATACAAGATCTTGGAATAAAAAAATATGCTTGGGATTTTATATTTTTCTTTGGTAAGGTAGTATGAATTAAAGCCAAGCGATAGTAACTAGTTTATACCGGATATCCCTAAAGCTAGAGCAGTCTGTGTATAGTTAAATAGATTCTGTCAGGTGGTATCTTTAAAGCTATAGTAAACCAATGTGAGTCATTTGTAAAAGAAAAATAGGTGAAAATGCTGGATTGCTTAGTTAATGTTCCCAAATAATGGGATAAAATTAACTCATAAATTATCTGAACATGCTTATCCTTGCAGGGTTGCAAAGTGAGGTTTTGGGGGCTACTGGTGTCTATCTCCAGTGGTGACTAATGAAATCTAATCCAGTTAAGATACAAAGTGATTAGTTTTTGCTTACATTGACACAGACAGTGTGTGTGAAAGGAGAAACTTTGTGAATTGTAGTTGCTATAACAACATTTTGCCCAGGTGTTTTTTATTTGTTTATTTGTTTATTTATTTATTTAAAACATGATAGAAGTATAAAATCACACACATGAACAAGGAAAGCAAAAGACACATATTTTTGTACCACAATAATCTTAACATGCTTGACAAGGAGTAGGAAGAAGTAGGAAACTTATGAATTCCTACCCCATAAACTCATACAATATTTTCAGATGGACCCTTAAGATATAAGTTAATTAGCATTAATGTTTATGGAGAAGAACTGACCAGATTAGCCTTTGGAGTTTTCACAGAATATAAAGCCTGTAGCTTTCCGGCACTTTTACATCAAGTTCAGGCTCATTGTTTATCTGTCTGGACCACAAGTTTTATGGTTTTGGTCCACTCCCACAGCTTTCAATGTGGCGTTTCTGAATGAAACATTTTTGTTTTTCTGGATTCCTCCACACTCTAAAGACAAAGTTAACAGCTTTGTCTTTAGGTGTCTTGGAGGTGGCACACTGAGAATGTCTAAAATCCAGATTTTTTTAAATGTTTGAATTATTTTATTAAATTTTTTATTTTTCACGAGTTTTAGCCTCAGCCATGTCTTGAAATAAAATGTATATATTTTTTTTCAATTTTTGACTGCTAGAGTTTAAATCCCACTTAGAAAGCAATTAAATATTTTAACTAAATACTCCAAAATGGTATGTAGGAGATTGTTTTAAAACTGTCCTGTCTGTAGTTTTGGCCAATACTGTGGATCTATTGAGTTAAAATCTGGTGTGTCTGCTTTTTGGTAAAAGCGTAGAGGAACCCAGAACTTACTGGACAGCCCTGCTGCTCTGGGAATGCCCTGTGGTTCCCTAGAATGAGCTGCAGAGTGTCAAGGGGTGACATCTGAGAGATTTCCTCTTAGACCTGTGGCCCTGCAACCCGATTTTATATCAGCAGGGCTACAATATTGGTCAAGAATATAGACATATGTTATGACAGCTTGAAAAGTATCTCCTACATACCATGAGGAGGAGAAGGAGGTGTTGAAGCTTGAGACAAAATGCTAGCTTGTGCACTGATAGCAAGTCTTAATGTATTGACGTATTTTATTGCAGTGTTTACAGAACGTTCTTGTCTTTCTCACAACGCATTTACAAAATAAATATTTTGAAAGTGTTCAGTGGATTCCTCTGTGCTAATTTAGCCAAAATTATGTTGTTACTAATCAATTAAAAATACTTGCAAAAAAACATAAAGGTCTTAGTTAGCATGTCTAATTGTAAAACAGCCGGAACATCTGACTAGAGAGGCGTCTAGGAGGCATCCTGACCAGATGCCTCCTCTATTGGCTCCTCTCGACATGAAGGAGCAGTGGCTCTACTCTGATTCCCTCCTGGATATCTGAGCTTCTCACCCTATCTCGGGGAAAAACTAATTTCGGCCGCTCGTATCCGTGACCTCGTTCTTTCGGTCATGACCCAAAGCTCATGACCATAGATAAGAGTAGGAACTTAGATCGACCCGTAATTCAAGAGCTTCGCTTTTTGACTCAGCTCTCTCACGAAGCCGGTAACATCGCTCACTTCACTGCAGACGCTGTGCCAATCAGCCTGTCGATCTCCCGCTCCACTTTGGGCAGGATATCCACAGGATATTCAGGAGTAACACTTTGGACTCAGTGTGTATGGTTCACAAAAAAATTTGTTCCTGACAGTCACGGTTGGTAAGAAACAAAGATTCCCATTAAATTCCATAGGAAATGAATGCGGGTCGTTTTGGACCCACTTATGGAAGAAAGGGGTAGTGATATAAAACATGATATTTCTTAAAATGTGTAAAAGGTCAATTAAAAAATTTAATTGCATGATATCAGTAATATATTTGTTGAGGAATACATGGAATATGAAGTGCTGAAAACGTTTCATTACAAAGATATTGTGAAAAGACGACCTCACCGGGTCCAAAAGGACCCACTTATGCATCAGTGGATTAAGGATGAATCAAAACTCTAATTCAACACATTTAAGACCGAATAACCCACTTTCAGCTCATTCTGTTTTCTTGCTTTTGATATTTTACACCCAGCTTTTGGTACACTTGTCCATTCAGTTTTATTCTTGTTTCTGAACCATCAGGAGTCGTTTGGTTTGTAGAATGGCTCTCTCTCCTTCTTCACTCCAAGGAAACGATTGTACCTAAACAAAATTATATTTTCACGTTCTTTAACTTTCACCACCTGCTTTACTTTTGTGTCTCCTTTCAAGTATTATTCAAGATTTTGCTGAACATCTGCAACATATTATTTTTTTAAAGAAGGCTTTAACCATCAAAACCTGTTTTTTTGTGTCCTGGAAAACGAATGTCAAAAATGGCCTTTCTCAGCTTTCTTTTACAATTTTCAACTGATCTAGGAAAAACTTATCTTTAATCATGTCTTTCCTCAGCAAAGATGAAAATGCAATATCTTCTAGGATGAACTTGCCTTCAACTACCTTGTGATTTCAGTTTTGCTTGTATTCAGGAACATTACGGAATAGATGTGCTGATGAATTTGTTTGGTCTTTCCCTTTATAAAATACACTGAATGCAGCAGACATCATGTATGCAAAGCATGTACACATGTTAGCATGTAAAGTTGTTGTCATTTGGTCAGTATGTGATGTCCTGCGCAAATCCACATTTTCTGCAGCAAATTGTCTTGAGGACTGGAGTATAGCATAATCTGGTTGACAGTTCACGCCATTTCCAACATTTCTGTGTTAATAAGCAGATTTTATTTAGCCAAACTTGCTTAATTTCAGGTTGGAAAATGCCAGGGATAAAGACTTGAGTCGACTTAAGTCTCAAGAGAAAGTTGAGTTGCAAAAACAAACACTTCAGACTTGACTTTGACTTTTGCTCTAACGACTCTAGACTTGACTTAAACTCGCAGTCTAGGACTTGATGCTCATGAACAAACTTGAGATGGAGAATAAGCTGCATGGCAAGAGTAGCTCATTTCAGTAAATGATTAATATTGTCCCACCGAAGTTACTGTAGTGCGAACAAATGACTGATTGTTATGGTAACACAAAACATAATGCATGAGTTTACTTTTTGTTGTGCCAGGAGCAGGAGCTAACAGCGGCTTCCAGGTTCAACAGTTTTAGTAATGCACTCCAGCATCATTTACAGTTAGTGTGACACAGATGCACGTTTTCCTGTTAATGGATCCATTGATTTGATTTATTTGCAAGAACTGCTCATAAATCTGGAGGTATTAATGATCCACAAAAATGTGTTCATGTCAGCTGTTCCCACATTGAAATGACCAGTTCAATTGGTTGAGTTCAGAAAAAAAAAAAAAGTCTAATTTATGTCTGACATCAAAAAATGTTTTGGTTTATGAAAATGAAAGCACCTCTTGCTTGAATGATATAAAAACTATATGATTTATTTTTGTAAAGGTGAACAATTGAATGTTCTAAAAAAAGTTATAAGCTAATTTTGGTCTAAGGATAACATGAGTACATAACATGCTTGGACTTTTCTGGAACATGCTGAGGTTAATTTTCTTCAGCACAGTTAAGAGAAAAATTTGAACTTATTGCAGTTTTTGTCATTATTAAATACAGTTAATCATCCGGCACTAGTTAACAATTTATAACATAAGGCATCCGAGAAACACAAATAAAGTGAACTAAATCGAAACTCTGAATTGTCAGACTGTGAAACCCTTCAAAAACACTTTTCAAAAGGGAAAAATAAGAAACATTTTAACATTAGACCTGAATTGGAATGACTTTCAAAAGAGCTCAGGAAAAAAAAAATATATATATATAGGCTATATATATATATATAGCCTATATATATATATATATATATCCTCATGTGTCTTGAGGACTGAGGCCATGCCCTCTCACCAGCCTAAAAGCTTTAAAGACAATTTCACACTGGCATATTTTCAGTCTTTGTTTTGTATTTTGATACAAATGGCAAAATAACTCATAAAAAGTTGGGAACTCCTTCAAATGATGGACTATCGCAGCTTATGAGGACAAGTCATTTTAAAACACACACACACACCCCCACACAAAAACCCCTCAGTTTTCACAAATGCATTTAAACTCTTCAAGAAGAAAACGGGGCTGTTGCACAGACATGTGTCCCGCTGGATGAATGAATCCTTGTGTGAATGGAAAACCGCTGCAGAGGCGCAGAGACTGTGTGAAGCTGGAGAGGAAACGGAAATGGGCTCGAACAGAATAAGCATGGAGAAAGGTCCGGAGGGCTGACTCTGGTAAACCGGCTGATCTCCTTCATTACTCATGCCTGTGAGTCTTCGCCAGCAGATGTTTTCTTCCCGACTTGTGGTGTTTTCCCTCAGGTGTTTGTGGGGAAGAAAAAAAACCCCAAAAAACCTGCCTCTTACTGAGATCCTGTGTACAGATGTAGATGAAGTGAGTCCAGACTGTTGCCTGCTGCTTCGCATGTTTCACTTGCAACCATGCGTTCTGTCAAGTGTAATTGTGTAAAAATTAGTCAGATCAAGGCGCACACACATACACACGCTTCCTTCACACTCTCAGGCTCGTTCAGGCTGTGGCGAGGGACTCTGCATGGGAAGTGTGAACAGTAGAAGGCCAGACAAAGTGACATGTGTTCACCCGAGGGGCTGGCACTGTAATTGTGTGTGTTTCTACGTGCCCGGGTGCATATGTTTGCGTGAGAGCGCAGTGTTTAGCGCGCCAGCCCTGCTGTTTACTGTGGGGGATTTTAGAAGAATTGTGGGCAGCTGGCAAGCCCCTTCAGTTTCTCTTTCTCTGTTTTTTTTTCCCTCTCCTAAATCTGCCGGTAGCTGTGTGTAGTCGTTCTCTGTCCTCCAGTCACTCGCTCCACTTATGTGGTTATGATGTTCCACAGCGATTTAACAAAATAGGCAATTTCCTTCATGAAAAGAAGCAATAATTTGCATTTTAGAAGTTGGGATACAGGCTTATGACATGTTGCTCTAAAAGCTATTTAAATAAATGACAAAAAAATAAAAAAAAAAATTAATTTTTTTAAACGAGTGGCAAAATATGGGAAGGAAAGAGCAGTGAAAGTGTATTATTTATTTATTTTTTGATGACTTGCACAATTGCTGTAAAATCTTTTCTTTATATTCAAAAGCAACACAACAAGAGGAGCTAAAAGTGAAATGCAGCTGTTTCCTGAGCAGAGGTCAGCAGCTGGAAGAGGATGCTGGACGATGAGATATTCAGCACCTCAGGGATTCACACTGTTAAAACTTTAGCTAAAAACAGATTGAATGTCAAAAAGGGTAAAACATAGAAATAAAAATGGCCAAGGAACTTTTTTAGAATGAATGTCAAAAATTATGTCTGCATGACTCACCTGCAAAACTAATGTTTTATCTTCCTTCTTTTGCAGGTTCTGATGCTGGGTTCTGCTTCTGCACCGACTGGCCGACTTTTTTTTTCTCCCACTCCTGGCTGCCATTTAGAGATATCTATACCGAGACAATAAAAAGCCTTGAGCATAGCTTTTTTAATTTTCACCTTTACAAGTTAATTTCCACTGTTTATATATATATATATATTTTTTTAAATCAAAACACCACCATCAGCTAAGCACCGTTAGCTGCCAGTATGGAGCGCAGCAGCTGGAGTGGCAGTGAGAGTCCTGGTGAGGACATGGACAGACTCAGTGATTCAGGAGGGGACAAGACAATGGATGGGGACCCTGAGGGGGTCTGGAGCCCAGACATCGAGCAGAGCTTCCAGGAGGCCCTTGCTATATATCCACCCTGTGGGAGGAGGAAGATTATACTGTCAGATGAAGGGAAGATGTACGGTGAGTAGCTTAAGCTGGTCTGAGATGTCGGCACACACTTTTATAATTTCTTACAAAATGTTTCTATTTTACTAAAGCTTAGATGCTTTAAATGTTGGAGTTTCAAATCTCTCAGGATGGTAACTTTCTACTTGTATTGTTTGGATATATTCTTTTTTTTTTTTTATCTCAGTTTATAAGAGCCCTGTGTAATATATTACTACTGAAAATAAAAAAATTACATCCTTGGACAAGAAAAACAGGCATCGATTGGTTGACTTGTTAAATTTTCTGGTGTGAGGCGGCGGTGACAATAACAACGTAGAAGGTGGAGATGGAAGATTGTCTCACGGCGCATCAAGTGTCAGAGAAACGGGAATGAAACATAAGCTGTAAAAACGAGGAAATGGAGGCATGCCGTACTGCTTTGTGTGTGTGTGCGTGTGTGCGGGGGTGTGTGGGTGTGTGTGTGTGTGTGTGAGTACGAGACCGTGACAGAAGTGGGAGAGTATTTGTGTGTTTGAACTAATAGACTGATGAACAGATGGTCCTCTGGCTACCACCAGCTGCGTCCCCCTTCGACTCCCTTTTACTGTTTTTTTTTTCTTTTAACTCTCTCTATATGTAGAGCGCAGCCTCCAATCTCTTTATTACTCATTTTTATGTAGATTTGTAATTATTTAATTATTTTTATAACTGCATCGAAGAGGTCGGACTCTGTTCATGTGTAGTTCCAGTCCATCCTGGATAAAAAATCTTTCTTTAAAGCATCACTGAATACATTATTTCTAGTGTGAAATATAAAAACACCAGAATTTTCTAGCTTTACAGCGTCGGCACTGCATCAAGCATCATGTTAGATGAAAATATTGATGGAACACATATAGAATTTCTGCTGATCGGCCAACTATTTTCTTTTTCTTCCAAAATTTGATCATTTCTTCAAAATAGCTTTTTCTTGCATAATGTTCTACCACATCCTGAACAACTGGACAGTACAACCACTTAACCACTACCTAACCATGACATTTCTAACTGAGCACTCATAGCGCTTTGTACTTGAGCCACATTCACTCAGTCTGACACACTCAAGCCCCTTCAAATGGAACTGAACCAATTGCAAGATATTACTCCTCTCACTGAGCCTCAGTCGTCTCAATGCATGTCATTTATAATTTAGACTGACTTTTTTAGAATCTTCAGGAACTGTTTCTGACACCATTGCTTCGATCCTGATCACACAATGTTTGTGTTTTCCCTTTCAATGGAAAGTGGCTAGAGGTAAGCCACTGATGAAGGAAAGCCACAAGAACAGTCATTTGCATGTTACCATAAAACTTACTGAAGACCACAGCAAACATGTGGAAGTAAGTTCTCAGGTCAAATGATGCCACAATTCATTTTCTGGCCTACATGCAAAATGCCTTAACATTGGACATTATCTTGAAGAAACTGTCCCCACAATGAAACATGGAGGTATCAGCATCGTGCTTTGCGACGGTTTCCTCAGCTTGGGAAGGGAAACTATTCAGACAGTCCTGAAAACAAATGTGTTAATAGCTACAAAAGTTCACTTTCTTTCTAGTCACAGACCCTAAACATACACCCAGAGCTGCATTAGAATCATTTAGTCTAGACTTAAATCCAAACCTAAATTCAATTGAGAGATTAAGGCAAGATTGTTAGCCAGATGTTCTCCATCCAATGTGATTAATCCAATTTTTTTTTCTAAAGAATTGGTATTGATGTTAATCTTTCTATGTGCAGATGTAGTAGATACATCACAAGTCTTTCTGCTTACATAATATTATCTCCATGGGACTGAATACAATTGTGTGACACCCATTTTATATATTTTAGAAAAAAAAAATCAAAAACATAATTTCTTTACCTTAACAATATGCACTATTTTGTGTTTGTTTATTACATAAAATCCCAATAAAATACACTGTAGTTTTCAGCCATTATTTGACAAAATGTGAAGAAGTTTGGATTATATTTGATTATATTTGCAAGGCACTGGAAGCCACTCAGTGAACAAGAAAATGATCCTCAAGCATCATTTGTATTATGTAAACATACTTGGTTTCATGCAACTGCCTCCCAGCAATTTCCTAAAATAAAAGTTAATTTATCATGCCTGTCAAGGCATCATGAATGGTGCATTATGGTTGTTTCATGTGTAGACAAAAACAGCGTAGTGTAACTTTCATTTCTTTTAGCAGTCCAGGGAACAACAGACTCTGCTCAGATTGTCACAGACACTGAAATATAACCCTGTCAGGATTCAAGGATTCATCATGGCTGACCTGCTCAGGACCCACTGATACTGGAACTCCTCCTCCAGCCTCTTTGTGTTATTGATCAGTCATGGATCAATCAGTCCGTCTCTGTTTCCTGCCTGGGTGGCATGTTCAACCCTGTTTGTTTACCTTGTTGACTCTGTGTCCAGGTTGTTGACACATCTTAGCCAGGTGACCTAATCAAGTCAGACAGCACTTTTTAGAAGCAGGCCAGGAAAAACATAAGGGAAAAAAGAGATGTGAAGTATTTGAGAGCGATGGGGCTTTAATCGTTACCAAGAAAATTTGTGCAAACTACAGTCTGCTCACTCAGGTTCAATTCTGAGTGAATTCTCTTCTTTCTTACTTTTTTTTTTTTTTTTTGCATTGGTCTTTTACAAAGACAGATGGCATAAAGGCACTGCAAGCATTTTTTTTTTAAAGAAGCTTGTATTTTTTGTTTAATACAAAAGTTTATCTTGGACTATCTTCTCCGGCAGGATCCTGCAGTCAGATGTTTAACAAATCAGGCTTCTTGTGACCTGCCTACTGTGGTTTCACAGCAGCTTTCCCTTCAAAATGCCTTTGAATGTCAGAAAATATGACATCTAACATAAAGGAAAAGAAAAAACACTCTATTGGCACTGCCTGAGTGACAGAATATTTGCTATCCATGCTTAA